>BLSH010005714.1:26556-37073 GCA_018402905.1 Glandirana rugosa | reverse complement strand
TGATGGTGGCTGGGGGGTGGTGGGTGGGTGGTAAATGCATGGTGGGGGGGGTGCATTGTGTCACTAGGCAGCGCTGTGGGCATTGCACATCTCCCACAGCGCTGCAGCACCTCCTCTCTCCCCCCTCTCTCCTCTCACACTGCACCGATCGGTGCGGAGAGGAGAGAAAAGCCGGCGCTTCCGCCGGCTTGTTTACATGTGATCACGCCGTCATTTGACGGTGCGATCACGTGGTGAAAGGCCGCTCACAGCGGCCATTCACCGCGATCCGTGATCAGTCGGGTCCCCCGGACCCGACGGTCACGGATGTTCCCATGTGCGCGCCCCAGGGGGCGCGCGGGAAGCGCGATTCTGGGAGGACGTCAATAGACGTCCTCCCAGAATTAAGCAACCGCCCTGTAGACGTCATTTGTCTATAGGGCGGTTGTTAAGTGGTTAAAATACATAACAGACCTGAAGGGTCTGTTACGGACTTTGGGGGGAACCCTGCACAATTCTTTTTAAAAAATTCAGAGCGGGGTTCCCCTTAGAATCCATACCAGACCTGAATGCTCTGGTATAGACTGGGGGGACCACACAATGCTTTTTCAGTGATTTTATCTATATTGCCGGGAACTGGCAATACATTACAGCCGCAAGTGGTTTTAAATGACAATTTTTTCTGTACAAATGTCATTTTGCTCTGGCAATGTACTAAAGATCACAGAGGTGCACCCTTTTACAGGCAGACTAAGTGGACCCCCCAGGCACAATATCTAGGAAAATTTCATTTTTATTGTTTCACGTTAAGCATTATTAAAATCACTGCTCTTGAAAAGATGATTGATTAAAAAACTTTTTTTTGCATTGATACATGTCCCCTAGGACAGGACCCGGGTCCCCATACACTTTTTAGGGCAATAACTTACATATAAGCCTTTAAAATTAGCACTTTTGATTTTTTATGTTCGAGTCCCATTGATTTTATTGGCGTTCGCGTGTTCGCTAGGGATGGGCTTCGTGTTTGGGTCGAACGTACGTTCGACCCGAACATCGGCTGTTCGTTAGTTTGGGAAAACCCAAACATCATGAGGCGTTCGTGGCAACTTCGCGTGCCCCATAATGTTTTAAAATGGCGGCGGAATGCCGCCCGCTGATTGCCCAAAGCATGCACATGACCTGCATGCTTTGGCCTATCAGCGGGCAGCCTGCTATGAGAGCTTTGATTGGATAAAGGCAGGGTGCCTTTAGCCAATCACTGCACAGTAGTCTCAATCCACGCCCCACACTATATAAAGCCGCTTGTACAGTGGCTCAATGTAGTGTGTCGGCGTTGTAGTGAGAGAGCGTAGGTTCCCAAATGCAGGCAGTTTAGCTAGTTTTAAAAAAATGTTCAAAAGGAAAAATAAAATCCAAAAAATAGATAGCTAACTAGATAGATAGTTAGAAATGTAAAATATATCTGTCAGTGCAGACAGGTTAGTGTAGGAAAAAAAAAAGATATATATATCTATATCTATAGCTATATCTATATAGATATAGATATATATATCTATATATATATATCTATATATATATATATATATATATATATATATACACACCGCATATTGAGTGTATACTAGATATCTGTCCATACGGTATATAGTACACTTGACATGGTGTATGAAAATATAAACAGTTTTTAACCCCTTAACCCCCAGAGCCCTTTTTACATTTGTTGTTTACAAGTTAAAATCACATTTTTTAATAGAAAATTACTTAGAAAAATCACTTTTTTAGTTAAAATATAAGACAACAGTAAAGTTAGCCCAATTTTTTGTATATTGTGAAAGAGGATGTTAAATAGATACCATATATGACACGGTTCAAAATTGCGCACACTCGCGGAATGTCGTCAAACTCCGGTACTTAAAAATCCCCAGGCGACGCTTTAAAAAATTTTAACGGTTACCAGGTTAGAGGTGCAGAGGAGGTCTTTTGCTAGAATTATTGCTCACACTCTGGCGATTGCGGCGATACCTCACATGTGTGGTTTGAACACCGTTTTCATATGCGGGCGAGACTTACGTATGCGTTTTCTTTGCTCAGTCTTTATCCCAGGGAGCGGGAGGGGCCATCCCCCCTCCCGCCACCGTCCTCCGCTCTTCTCCGATCTCCCATCCCACCAGGAGACAGGAGCTCTGATCCGACACTTCTGGCCGATGTGTGGAGTCCCTGTGGAAGCCGGAATCGGGACTCCTTCGTCCATTTCCGGAAGCAACGTCACTTCTGGTTTACTCGGCGGCAATCGGTGCCGGTTTTAAAAAAATTACAGTATTCAGAATAACCGTTTTGGTGATCTGAATACTGTGAAGTGCAATAAAGAGTACCTGTTTCCATATATTACTATCACAAGGGATGTTTACATTCCTTGGAATAGCATTAAAAGTGATCAGTTTTTGTTTTTTTAAACAAACAGTGTTAAAAAAAATAAATAAATAAAATAAATAAAAAAATGTAAAAAAAAAAAAGTAAAGTGCCACCATAACCGCGAATTAGCACAGCAAAGAAAACGCATACATAAGTCACTCCCGCATATGAAAATGGTGTTCATACCACACATGTGAGGTACCACTGCGATCGCCAGAGTTTGAGCAGTAATTGTAGCAAAAAACCTCCTCTGCATCTCTAACCTGGTAACCGTAAAAAATGTTTAAAGCGTTGTCTATGGAGATTTTCAAGTACCGGAGTTTGTCGCCATTCCGCAAGTGTGTGCAATTTTCAACCGTAACATGTATGGTATCTATTCACTCGGCATAACATCCTCTTTCACAATATACAAAAAAATTGGGCTAACTTTACTGTTGTCTTATTTTTTTAACTCAAAAAAGCAATTCTTTTCCAAAAAAATTGCTTTTGAAAGACCTCTGCGCAAATACCGTGTGACAAATAGTATTGCAACGATCGCCATTTTATTCTCTAGGGTGTTTGAAAAAAATATATAATGTTTGCGGGTTCTAAGTAATTTTCTAGCAAAAAAATGATTTTAACTTGTAAACAAGTGTAAAAAAGGGCTCAGGGGCTTAAGTGGTTAAACTAATTTAAAACAGCAGGTCCCATTCCTGCGTCCAACAAGAGTAACTGAAAGGGGTTACAGTGTTCTGGCACCGCCAGCACCCAAGGCCCGATTTTTCGCCACTTGTTTGACTGGGGGCTTTCATCACAATTTGCAAACTAATTTACAACATCAGGCCCAGTTCTTCCATCCAACAGGATAAACTGCAAGGGGTTACAGTGTTCTGGCACCGCCAGCACCCAAGGCCCAATTTTTCACCACCTGTTTGACTGGGGGCTTTCGTCACAATTTGCAAACTAATTTACAACATGAGGCCCAGTTCCTCTGTCCAACAAGAGTAACTGCAAGGGGTTAGAGTGTTCTGGCACCTGCCAACAACCAAGGCCCAATTTTTGGCCACCTGTTTGACTGGGGGCTTTCGTTACAATTTGTAAACTAATTTACAACATCAGGCCCAGTTCTTCCGTCCAGCAGGAGAAACTGCAAGGGGTTACAGTGTTCTGGCACCGCCAGCACCCAAGGCCAATTTTTCACCACCTGTTTGACTGGGGGTTTTCGTCACAATTTGTAAACTAATTTACAACATCAGGCCCAGTTCTGCCGTCCAACAAGAGTAACTGCAAGGGGTTACAGTGTTCCGGCTCCGCCAACAACCAAGGCCCAATTTTTGGCCATCTGTTTGACTGGGGGCTTTCGTCAGAATTTGTAAACTAATTTACAACATGAGGCCTAGTTCCTCTGTCCAACAAGAGTAATTGCAAGGGGCTACAGTGTTCTGGCACCGCCAACAACCAAGGCCCAATTTTGGCCACCTGTTTGACTGGGGGCTTTCATCAGAATTTGTAAACTAATTTACAACTTCAGGCCCAATTCCTCCGTCCAACAAGAGTAACTGCAAGGGGCAGGGGGGGTGGATAGGGGTCACAGGAGTCTCCATGGCGACCGGGCCCCATGCTGTAGGGGGCCCAAAAGGGCCCCCTGTATGCCTAGATTAGGAGGGGGATGAGAGATGGAGTGCTCCATTCCTCAGCTGATCGGCGCTGCGGGGAGCCTCGTCACACTGTTTACAGTCACTGTGAAAGTGAAAGCAGTGTGTGCTGTGCTCTTTGTCTCCCCCTACAGTGCAGTACCAGGCATGAAGAGAGAAGGTACTGCCGTTTTTTTTAAGAGACTTTCTGCAATTCTGCATGTGTGGGTACATGTGTGTGGGTGCATGTGTGTGGGTGCATGTGTGTGGGTACATGTGTGTGGGTGCATGTGTGTGGGTACATGTGTGTGGGTGCATGTGTGTGGGTGCATGTGTGTGGGTACATGTGTGTGGGTGCATGTATATGCTTGTGTGTGTGTGTGGGTCCATGTATGTGTGTGGCTGCATGTGTGTGTGTGTGTGTGGGGGGGTACATGTATGTGTGTGGGTACATGTGTGTGGGTGTATGTATGTCTTTGGGTACATGTATGTGGGTGGGTACATGTATGTGTGGGTGCATGTATATGGGTTCATGCATGTGGGTGTATGTATATGTATGGGTGTATATAAGTGCATATACATACATATATATATGTGTGTGTGTGTGTGTATTTATATATGTGTGTGCATTAATGTGTGTGTGTATTTATATGTGTACATATATACAGTATATATGTATGTGTGTGCGTACATGTGTGTGTGCACATTCTATGTATGTGCTCTTAATCCTGACCCCCTATGTGTACAATCACTAATTTTTTTTCCTCGCCTGTTCATAGTACCAGCAAAAAAAATGCTGTTCCTCTGACAGTGATCCATGCTCAGGCATTTGACAGCTGGTAAAGAGGCAATCTGTTGCCTCCTGACCACCTATTTTAACCCTCTAAATGCATCACCACTATGCTGCAACTGTGTGCAATGCACACAGTTGTGGAGTGGTTGCAGTGCATCCTCATTCACCTAGGGGTAACCTTCAAGGGTGCCCTGACTGTAAAGAGATTGAGAAACACCGGCATAGAGGAACCAATCTCTCAATTTTCCTCCTGCAGCTGCTGAATGCCTGTGGGAGGGAGTGGAGAAGTATGGGGGGAAATGGAGAGATAGGTTCCTTTTATATGCAGCCACACACTTGCGACCAGGCCCTGGCGTTCCGCCACCGGGCTCCGAGGAAAGGGCCCTGTCAGGGGGGCCCTTCATGGTTTCTTGCATCGGGGCCCTGAGGGTTCTAGTTACTCCACTGGCAAGGGGTTACAGTGTTCTGGCACCGCCAACAACCAAGACCCAATTTTTGGCCACCTGTTTGACTGGGGGCTTTCGTCACAATTTGTAAACTAATTGACAACATCAGGCCCGGTTCCTCCGTCCAACAAGAGTAACTGCAAGGAGTTAGAGTGTTCTGGCACCGCCAACAACCAAGGCTCAATTTTTGGCCACCTGTTTGACTGGGGGTTTTCCTCACAATTTGTAAACTAATTTACAACATCAGGCCCAGTTCTTCCGTACAACAGGAGCAACTGCAAGGGGTTACAGTGTTCTGGCACCGCCAGCACCCAAGGCCCAATTTTTCACCACCTGTTTGACTGGGGGCTTTCGTCACAATTGTAAATTAATTTACAACATCAGGCCCAGTTCCTCTGTCCAGTGTTGCCAACTGCCAGTAAATTTACTGGAAGTTTGTAAAAATCAGTGATTTTTACAACTGTCTATAAATATAAGGGTCTGATAATTTGTCATGCTGTGCTGACTTTTTAAGTGTAAACCGGGTAAACTACTTGGTATTGGTATTGTCAGTGCTTTCATGTTGTGTTTAAATATCAATTGTCTTGTTTTTAGTTTTTAAAAGGAGTTCAGTTATTTTTCAGGTTGCCAGTAAAAAATGTGCTTCGCCTGTAAATTTTCCATGTTTTGCCAGTAAAAAACGCTGCAGGAGGTTGGCAACACTGCCTCCATCCAACAAGAGTGTTCTGGCACCGCCAACAACCAAGGCCCAATTTTTCACCACCTGTTTGGGGGATTTTATCACGATTTTTAACTAATTTACCACAGCAGGGCCTGCACCAAAATTAAAAAAAATATGACGTGCGGTTCCCCCCAGAATCCAAACCAGGCCCTTCATGTCTGGTATGGAATTTAAGGGAACCCCGTGGCAAAATTTTTTTAAAAAATGACATGCGGTTCCCCCCAAAATCCAAATCAGGCCCTTCAGGTCTGGTATGGAATTTAAGGGGAACCCCGCACCATTTTTTTTTGTTAAAATGACGTGCGGTCCCCCCCAACAACCTTCAGGTCTGGTATGGATTTTAAGAGGAACCCCGCGACAAATTAAAAAAAAAATGGCGTGGGGTCCCCCAAAATCCAAACCAGGCCCTTATCAGAGCACGCAACCCTGGCATGGCAGGAGGGAGTGGGGACGAGTGAGCCCCCCCTCCGAACCATACCAGGCCACATGCCCTCAACCTGGGGAGGATGCTTTGAGGTTGCCCCCAAAGCACCTTGTCCCCATGTTGATGGGGAGAAGGCCTTCATCCCCACAACCCTGGCCAGTGGTTGTGGGGGTCTGCGGGCAGGGGGCTTATCAGAATCTGGAAGCCCCCTTTAATAAGGGGGCACCCAGATCCTGACCCCCCCATGTGAATAGGTTTGGGGTACATTGTACCCCTACCCATTCACTAAAAAAGGAGTGTAGTGTAAAAAAAAAACAAGAAGCAGTTTTTGACAAGTCCTTTATTTTGTAAAATAGTTCTTTCTTCTTTCTTCCTCCATCTTCTCCTGGCCTGGTCCTTCTTCTGGTCTTCTGCTTCTTCTTTTAGTCTTCTTGCTTCCTGTCTTCATCTTCAATCTTCAGTCTTCATCTTCTTTCTTCTTTCACCGCCGCCGGTCTCTTCACTGGTGCAGCCCGGCCCCTGCGTGTCTTGCAGAATGGGCGGTCTTCATGATGACAGTACTTTTATAAGAAGGGACAGGGCTCCCCAGTGACGTAACTGAGTGAACCCGCCCCTTCTGACGTCATGTGATGTCAGAGGGGACGGGTCACCCATTTACATCACCGGGTGGCCCTGCCCCTTCTTATAAAAGAACTGTCATCATGAAGACCGCCCATTCTTCAAGACGCGCTGGGGTCGGGCTGTAGCAGCGGAGAGGGCGGCGATGAAAGAAGATGAAGATTGAAAATTGAAGATTGAAGATGAAGAGAGGAAGCAAGAAGACTAAAAGAAGAAGACCAGAATAAGGACTGGGCCAGGAGAAGATGGAGGAAGAAAGAGCTATTTTACAAAATAAAGGACTTGTCAAAAACTGTCTCTTGTTTTTTTTTACACTACACTCCTTTTCTGGTGAATGGGTAGGGGTACAATGGTGTAATTCACAATGGTGTAATTCACATGGGGGGGCCGGTATATGGGGCCCCCTTATTAAAGGGGGTTTCCAGATTCAAATAAGCCCCCCGTCCGCAGACCCCCACAAGCACCAGCCAGGCTTGTGGGGAAGAGGCTCTTGTCCCCATCAAGATGGGGACAAGGTACTCCCCCAAAGCACCCATACTCCCCATGTTGAGAGCATGTAGCTTGGTACGGTTCAGGAGGGGGAGGCGCTCGCTCGTACCCCCCCATACTAACCGGCCAGGGTTGCATGCTCGGATAAGGGTCTGGTTTGGATTTCAGGGGGACCCCCACTTCAATTTTTTTTTAACTTAGGCACGGGGTTCCCATTAATATCCAAACCAGAACCGAAGAGCCTGATTGGGACTGGGGGGGAGGTGTACCCCGCGCACTTTTTTTCAGCGAATTATTTGTATATTGCCGGGAACAGGCAATACATTACAGCCGCAATTTTAAATGACAACTTTTCCTATGGAAATGTAATTTAGCTCTGGCTATGTTCTACACCTCACAGAGATGCATCCTTTTACACACAGACTAAGGACACCCCCCAGACACAATATTTAAAGGAATTTTTCATTTATTTTTCACTTTAAGCATTATTACAGCTCCTGAAAAATCGATCGATTTAAAAACTTTTTTTTTTGCATTGATACATGTCCCGTAGGGCAGGACCCGGGTCCCTATACACTTTTTAGGGCAATAACATTGCATATAAGCCTTTAAAATGAGCACTTTTGATTTTTCATGTTCCGGTCCCATAGACTTTAATGGTGTTCAGATGTTCGCCCTGAACTTTGTCCGTTTGCATGATCTGGTCCGAACCGAACCGGGGGGGGGGGGGGTGTTCGGCTCATCCCTATTTTTCAGTAGATAATTTCATCCCACCACCACCTTCCCTTACCTTCCCAAGACCTAAATTCTAAAGTAAACACAGAGATGGTTCTTTAAATCACGGGGAAAGCACAGAATGCTGAGACCCAACTTGCAGTACTTCATTGCATATCAGGTTCAGATTGCTTCACAATGTCTGCGGCTACAAATGCCAGAGACATCCTCTTTAAAAGCGTATTTACAGTTTGTTAACAGTATGTACATATTTGAATGTGCTTAGTTTGGCTTTGATTGTGAAGTTGAAACTGGGCAATACATTTTTTTCTGATGGGTTCAATGCTCCAGTTTTGATCCCAACTCCATTCGGGTGATTGAAACTACCATTTAAGATTTTGATTGCTTTGCGATTTTGGCAAAAAACATTTAAAATGTAATCACGCTATCAGATTGCCCCCTGTATGGTCAGCTATGAGCTTCAATTGTTAGAAGGGGTACTAAAGTGTAACTAGTGCATAACAAGAAGCAGAGACCTAGTTTTTATTATGCATAAAAACTAGGCTTTTAATCCACTAATGCACATTGATTAGTTTGCTTACATTTAACTGATTAAAAAAAAATCAAAATACTACATTACTTTTAAAAGGGTATTTTTACACCAGTCTGTGCCAGGTTTAAATACTAGTCTAGTTATTTTTATATGCCTAAACCTGTTTGGGTATTTTAAGTGGAAGCAGATCCGACTAAAGAATTTTATTTTTTTAATGCAGCCCTAATAAATTTTATATGCAATTCTGTTTTTTCTGTTTTTTATATACTCTTCCTTTTAAGCAAGCCATCATGGACCCCTCTAGCTGCATAAATTGTGATGTATCTACATACTTTCTATCATGGAGGAGAAGCCCAGACTGTGTGTGCTATATGTCCACATCCTAGCAAATCATGTACAATTATGAACAGAATATGTATTCATGGAGTAAGTGTGGATATACAGAAGAGGAACTGAGTACGATGAAAACACCTTTATCAAACATGTGCAATTTGTTTCGCAATGAATCAAAATTTGGCCGAATTTTGCATCTTTTGGATATTCGGATGTCCGAAAAAAAAAAATAACGAATTCCAATGAATACTAAAGAAATTATAGCGAAAATAACAAATGGATTCAACTTCATTTGTTCATTCATTAAAGGTCTAATGAAACAAAAGGTCAACACGGAGTAAATCTTACAGTCCAATCAACTGATTCATTTTGTGCTAGAGGTTGGTTTACTGGCAAAGTGCATTCCTAAGAATGAAGTGAGAAGGGTGTTGTATTGTATTTGAGTAGAGTAGAGAGAAATTGTCATTGTGCGTGTTAATGGATTCAATAAACAAATGACTTTCCAAATTACGAATCGTTATCATGCATATATATACATACATAAATATTGAATCAAATCGATATACATACAAAACAAATCCATTCGTTATAACGAATATCGACACCCTACAGAAATAACAAATTATCCGAAAACAAATTAACGAAACATAATGAATATAACAGAACGAAATTATGTATTTTACGAATGAAAACGATACATTCGATATATCTAACCTTTATAATGTACCACTAGAGTTGAGCGAACCTCTGGAAGTTCGGGTTCTGCTGGTCCGGCCGAACTTTGGGACAAAGTCCGGGTCCGGAACCCGAACGATCGCACGGACACCGAACCCCATTGCAATCAATGGGGACCTGAACTTTTAGGCACAAAAATGGCTGTAACAAAGTCCTGGAAAGCCCTAGAGGGCTGCAAAAGGAAGTAAAATGGGGGTAAGGGTAGGGCAAGTGCCCTACAAAAAAATGGGGATAGGGAAATAACTTTAAATATTTTTCAAAAATTAAAAACATAAAAAAAGCAAAAATGGAGGTGAATGTGGATCATCTTCAAACTGTGTCTGAAAAGTATTAATTAACGGTAGAAGCCATATAACTGTTCTAAAATCACTACTAGGTGTAAGTGGAGGTAAAAACGAAAAAAATACAAAAATTAAAAACTTTTTATAAATTTCAATAAAGGGATAGGGGTAAAAAAACATCCCGTGAACGGGATGGGAATGGGGGTAAAATGAAGGAAAACGTCGGGAGATCCCGAAAGGTCCTGAAACAATGTCGGTAAAAACACGGATTTTCAAGTCCAGGGGTAACTAACGTTACCCCAAGCCACAGGCACGCTAGCAAGCCCAAGGCCTGGGCCTGAAACAGGGTTTCAAGCCGGCCTGGTCGTCTTGGGCTTGAAGGTCTCCAAGCGAGTTGAGATCACCA
>BLSH010005714.1:6298-26546 GCA_018402905.1 Glandirana rugosa | reverse complement strand
GCAATGAATCAAAATTTGTCCGAATTTTGCATCTTTTGGATATTCGGATGCATCCGAATGTCCGGAAAAAAAAAATAACGAATTCCAATGAATACGAAAGAAATTATAGCGAAAATAATGAATGGATTCGACTTGATTTGTTCATTCATTAAAGGTCTAATGAAACAAAAGGTCAACACGGAGTAAATCTTACAGTCCAATCAACTGATTCATTTTGTGCTAGAGTTTGGTTTACTGGCAAAGTGCATTCCTGAGAATGGAGTGAGAAGGGTGTTGTATTGTATTTGAGTAGAGTAGAGAGATATTGTCATTGTGCGTGTTAATGGATTCAATAAACAAATGACTTTCCAAATTACGAATCGTTATCATGCATATATATACATACATAAATATTGAATCAAATCGATATACATACAAAACAAATCCATTCGGTATAACGAATATCAACACCCTACAGAAATAACAAATTATCCGAAAACAAATTAACGAAACATAATGAATATAACAGAACGAAATTATGTATTTTAAGAATGAAAACGATATAAAATGAAACTAAATTTTCCATTGTGCACAAGTCTAACCTTTATAATGTACCACTAAAAATCTATTACACAGCATCAAAAATTTCTCTCCACACAAAGTTTAAGATTACAGTTCACATGTGGCCTTGACTGGTATCAGGAATGCTTCTTCAGGAGCATATGTGACAGAATCAGTACACTGGAACCCACTCCTAATCATTAATAGTATCATATAGTAATCATTAATAAAGTAATATCAACCTGTAAGGTAGACTTGAATTTCATAGCATGTGCATGTTATTCAAAGAGGCACAAATGAGTAAGCCAAAGTGAAGCCACTGCCTCTTGGATGGAAAATTAGGGTACATTCAGTAGGCAGAGCAAACAATGGTCTTATACACATAATGTTTAAATAAAATTACTTTCCAATGGGGAACCATCCAGACCCAATATGAGTAAGTCACTGATCCAGATTAGCAGCTAAAAGAAATCATAAATCCACAAGCCAGGCAGATTATTGAAGCTGCTTACCAGATAACACTGACCACTAGATTATAGGTGGTCAGAACAAGCATGGGGAATTAAGGTCTCATTCCAACCATAACATGTTTATGATTTTCAAGCGACACTCAAAGGGTAAATTCAAGAGACGCGCTCTCATAGTGCCGTATGATGTAAAATGCTTTATTGGCAACGTAAAAAGAGGCACTTACAAGATTCCAGAACAAACAAGCTCAACAAGTATCCAAAAAAAAAAAGTATGTGCGGCATTCCTACGGGCTCCCCTCCATGCACAGATTAAGCTGACCAATCAGAGATGAACAACGTGATAACGTCCACACAAATGCCCACACTGAGAAATATATACTGAAATAGCGCCAGCAGCCAAGGGAGGAAAATACATAATAAGAACCTGTAGTAAAATACAAAACTACCGCCATCTAGGGGAGAAAAAACAGAAACAATTAATTTTCAAAGTTGGAACTGGAAATCAAATTGGAGCAAATGCAAATCTTCATAAATATTCATAAAAATTTATAAAAATGGAATTTAAAGATGAGGTCCACCACCCCATTAAAAGTTAAACCTCAGCAGCTACACATACGTAGCTGCTGACTTTTAACAATAGGACACTTACCTGTCCTGGAGTCCAGCAACGTCGGCACCGTTGCTGATCTTCAGATCGGCTGGCCGGGTGCTGCTGCCGCCATTCCACCGCCATTACTTTGGCTTCACGGCTGGGCCCCTACTGCGCATGCGCGAGCCACAGTGGCACTTTGTCACTGGCTCTGCGGTGGAGAAAGAGGAGGGAGGAGGAGGAAGCCGGGCTTCTGATGTAATCGGCCGTGGCCTGGGCTCCCAGATGTGGGGGCACGATACCTCTCTTTGACAGGTATCCTCTCCCCCCTCCCCCCCCGAAAGGTGCTAAATGTGACACCTGAGTGGGGGAGGAATCCAATGAGCAGAAGTTCCACTTTTTGGTGTAACTCCGCTTTAAGGTTCCAACCAAAGACCATGGCTTTAAAAAAGGCCATTGCTTAAAAAAGGCCACAGCTTAAAAAAAGCCGGTAGAGGTAGTCAATAGGAACACTGCAACTAAAAAATATTATGAACCCAAAATATATCAAAAAACATAAATATAAAAAAAATAAAAAATAAACAATATTAAATAGAAAAAGATAAGAATCAGCTGTTGTTAATAAAAAAAATGTATGTCCCAATCAACGTTTAAGCCGAAAGGGACATAGGACTTCATGTCAAAAATCCAACGGTTTCCTGCTTGGATATGGATCTAACCATATTATTACCCCTCCAGATAGTCTACCCCTAAAAGAATTAATCTGGCAAATATTACATTTGTGGCAGGGGAAGAAGCCTTTCATAGACTGAAACAAGGAGACTTGGGGGATCAATAACATTGGGAGCAACTCTATGCTGTAAACCTTTATAAACTACAACAGGTTGTTATGGGAGTATGGGGCCTAATACCCTGTTATTTTTAAGAACCCACAAATGTTTTTTAAGTATTCCTTTAATGAAAAAATGTTGATTTGAATAACTAGTAGTCAAAGACCACCCAAACTTATTATCAGTAGACGCACCAGTAATGGCTTTCTTCTTACGTAACATACTCTCTCTATCCATGTTACCGACCTGTGCAATAGTATCATCAATATTCATTTCAGAATATCCCTTCTAAAGAAATCTAAATTTAAGAACAGAAGCCTGTTGCTAGAAATCAGGCAAATTGATACAATTACGTCTAATGCATTGGAACTGGTTTTTAGGGTCTACATTAAGCCAGGAGCCAGTGGCAACTAGACCTGGGGATAAATACATTGCGGTCAGTTTCTTTAAAATAAGTAGTGGTTATTAACTGACCATCCTTCACCTGGATATTTTTATCCAAGAAATGCATTTGATGGTTACTTGCCTCATGTTGTAGCATAATCCCCCTGTCATTTAGATTTAGATTTTGAAAAAAATCTCAAGGAAATTCAAGTCACTCTCTCAAAGTAGGAGGACATCATCTGTGTACCTTCTCCTTAGGCATAGTTGTTCAGGCTGGTTACCCCAAATTACCTCCTCTTCCCACTGGACCATAAAGAGGTTAGCCATACTCAGCGCAAACTTCGCGCCCATACCAACCCCATGATTCTGAAAATAAAAGCTTTCACCAAAGCAAAAATAGTTATGGTTGGTAGCAAACTCAAGTAACTTCACAATAAAATCCCTTTGAATGACTTCCAAGGAACCATCATAATTTAAATAGTATTGTACTGCCTCTAGTCCATGTTGATAAGAAATAATAGTCTAGAGAGACGCCACATCAGCCGTAGGTAAGATGTAGTTGTCTCTCCAATTGATGTCCCTCAATAGGTTAAAAACCTGGGTGGTGTCTTTAAGGTAGGATGGTGTCTGCACCACCAGTCATTTTAAAAACAACAATGTCTATACTTTCTTACTCTGTGCAATGGTTTTGCACAGAGCAATCCCGATCTTCCTCTTCTGGGGTCCTCCACCAGCGCTCCTGGCTCCTGCTCTTCATTGGGTGCCCCTTGAGTCCTGCTGCTACATCCATTGACACAGACAGCGGCCCACTCCTGTGTCACAGCTTTTGATTGACAGCAGCGGGAGCCAATGTCTTCTGCTGCTATGAATCTCTCCAATGAGGAGAGCGACAACAGCTGAAGCCGCTGCACTCGTGCTCATCACTGGATTGGGCTCAGATAATAAAAAGGAGAGGTCTGGGGGCAGAGCTGCAGCACAGAAGGTTTTTCACCTTAATGCATAGAATGCATTAGGGTGAAAACCTTAAGGCTTTACAACCACTTTAACATCTATGTATTCCAGGTGTGTATTTTTTTGTTTAACTGTAGTTCTACTTCAAATCTTTCTACTTGGGGCCATTAACAAGGGATGGATATAAACTATACAGCTATAATACACAGTGAGTAAAACAAATTTATTTGCATACTGTTGTCAGGATGTTTGTTCTATGCGTGCTATATTGAGTTGGCATTCCTGGTTGCTAACATCCAGTTTATAGGTGCTCCCACATGCTTAAATTTTGAAAATTGGCTGGCTTTTTGTTACAGTAGATCTAAACCTTAACTAGATTATATGAAATTTACCATTTTTTTAAAGTGGTTGCAAAGGCTGAAGGTTTTTGCCTTCATGCATTCTATGCATGAAGTTTTAAAAAAATGTGTGCTTCTCCCCCCACAGCCCCCAATACTTACCTGAGCCCCCTCTCGATCCAGCGATGTGCACGAGAGCCTCAGCTGTCCCCTTTTATTGGCTGAGAGAGCAGTGAGAGCCATTGGCTTCCACTGCTGTCATCACAGCCAGTGAGCCAATGAGGTAAAGGATTCAAATCAAAAAGTAACAAATGCATTTTGGGGGTCTAAGTGTACCCTTCATCAGGGCCAGGAAAGAACATAAGAAGATTTTCATATCAATCTGATATCGATAATATATCCCCTCCACTGGGTCATATTTAAAACCAAACAGTCAATAGTAATGAGAGTGTGTCAATAGTAATGAGAGTTCTTTCTAGACCCTGATTAAGGAGGCACTTAGACCCCCGAAACGCATTGGATACTTTTTGAATTGTACCCCTGACCTTCAATGGAATAAAGTTGTATCTGAACCTCTTAGCAGTGGTGGGGCACCTTAATTTCAACCCTTTTGACATCACACTACAAGCCAAGGAGACTGTGGGTGTAGACGCTGCCTGCCTAGGAACTAGATCATTTACAGGAACAGTAATACTTTAAGATAACAATACCAGTAAAATAAGACTATGGGTCCAGCACTATCTTTCCACATTCCTTAACTGAGTGAGCCAATTAGGACAGAGCAGGGTGTGGGGCCGAGCCATGGCTCTATGTGTCTCATGGATGCATAGAGCAAGGCTCGAGAGCGAGCACACACCAGTTCTCCATAGCAAGCGGCTTGCTATTGGGGGCACTGGTCAAGGAAGGGGGAGGAGCCAGGTGCACCAGTGTGGGCCTGGAGAAAAGGAGGATTGGGGCTGCTCTGTGCAAATCCACTGTACAGAGCAAGTAAATATAACACGTTTGCTTTTTTTTTTTTTTTTTTTGTTACAAAAAGCTGAATCTTTAATACCACTTTAAATAATGTTTTCATCTTTTTTATTTTTCTTGCATCTCAGTGACACTGATCTCCATGGGCATTTTTGCTGCTATTTGGTGACAAGGCAGGAGAGCAGCTGGGAGACATGAATGTCAGTACATAACAGGAAGTTCCTGAACAAAAATTACTTTTAGAATTTATTTAACATGTTTAATTGGAAAAAAAACGACCATTTTTCAGGTGTGTGTCTCATAATGTGCATGTATGCACAACATATGGCTAGCTAACCTCTGTGCACCTTCCTCCAGCACAGACAGTTCATTGCTGTCCATTGCTGCTCTGTCTACCTCCTCCATTTTTTCAGCTGCTTCTTCTGCATTCGGCATTCTTCCTTTCTGGCCATAAGGCAGTCACTCAAGTTGTAACTCCTTTGCACTTGAGTTACATGGTTCCTGCACCCAACTTGATTTTGGAATGGACTAGGAGTATACACTACATTGTGTACCTTTTTTTGGTGGAAGAGATTTAACTTATATGGGGTGGCACAGTGGCGTAGTGAGTAGCACTTTCGCCTAGCAGTAAAAAGGGTCGCAGGTTCGAATCCCAGCCACGACACTACCTGCCTGGAGTTTGCATGTTCTCCCTGTGCCTGCGTGGGTTTCCTCCGGGTACTCCGGTTTCCTCCCACACTCCAAAGACATGCTGGTAGGTTAATTGGTTCCTGTCTAAATTGGCCTTAGTATATGTATGAATGTGAGTTAGGGACCTTAGATTGTAAGCTCCTTGAGGGTAGGGACTGATGTGAATGTACAATGTATATGTAAAGCGCTGTGTAAATTGACAGCGCTATATAAGTACCTTAAATAAATAAATATATCTTCTACAAAAAAATTCCTACCTCCGTGTAATCTTTTGCTTTTGTTTTTTTAAAGATTATGATCAATTTTTGTGATTAGGTTGATTATTAAGAGTAGATTTACACACAGAGAAAAGTGGACCCTGATAGAATAAAATCTTTCAGTATAAACTAGAAATCTTATAAACTGCAAATTGGAACAAAAAGTAGAGAAATATCTAACTGCAACTGGTGCTTGTGAATACCCAAAGGATAAGAAAATAGCCATTCCCCTGCACAGCAGGTGATGAAGGATTAGAGTTGTGTAACACTAAGAATATAGTCTATGACAATCCCCAGGCATCCACCATGAGAGAAGTGTTGATAGAATTCAGGAAAACAGCCTGAAAGATATCAGTTTTGGACACACCTCAATGCAGACACTGCAATATACACATTTTCAAACCTAAATTCTAAAAACTGAACTTAGCTGAGGATTCGATGGCTGGAATAAAAATTATTTTTAACATCACACACACACTGCTTTGAATGAACAGCTACTAATGATCCAGATCCCATAACAGGCAAAGATGTGTCAATCTGCAATCACAAAGCATAAGCAGAGGCAGAAGCATCTTACATCCAAGGAGTCTTCATGGGCGTTTTTCTCTTTCATATGGAGAGGGGAAGGAGGAACTTTCTCAGCTAAGCACACTTGCATGTCTGGAGCAGATGGATTCCAGGAAGTAAATGCTACATGAACAATAAAATAGGCAGATGATTTAAAGGGGTTGTAAACCCTCAGTTTTTCACCTTAATGCATTCTATGTATTAAGGTGAAAAACCATTTCTGTTGCAGCAGAAACCCCTCTGTTGCAGCAGCCCCCCAGAGCCCCCCTTTTACTTACCTAAGCTAGATCATTCCCATGCCAGGGATGAGCCTAGCAGCTCCAGCCGGTGTCTCGGGTCCTCATTGGATAGATTGATAGCAGGGGGGGGCATTGGCTCCAGCTGCTGTCAATCAAGTCCAGTGACATGGAAGCTGGGGGGCGGGGCCGAGTCCTGTTGTCTGTGTCAATGGATGCAGCAACAGGACATGGGAGTGCGCCCGCATGGGTGACCCCAGGGAGAGCACTTCCCTGACGGGTCACTCGAGAAGAGGAGGAGCGCCGCCGAGGGACCCCAGAAAGGGAGCATCGGGCCACTCTGTGCAAAGCCCTTGCACAGAGGAGGTAGTATATTTGTTATTTTAAGGGAAAAGAAAGTGAACCTTTAGTATTGCTTTAAGTTTAGTGCTCAAGCCAATTAAAAGTGATACCAACTACTGTAAGGTCCAAGGTCAGGTCAATAGCAAGCCAGGTCAGCAACGGATATCATACATGATTCAAGCGGGGCACAAGGAAACAGCTGAAGACCAGTCAGCACTGACTAAGAATCTATGCATTCTTTAAATAGGCCATCTGGCGCCAATTTAGGCTGTGGACGTGCTCCCGCGAGTGTAAGCGTTCGCACTCCTGCGAATATGTGTTCGCCTGCCCACGATTCTATGAGCAATAGTATGCTCGTACGCATGTGGGTGCACCCGACGTGTGACAGCAGCTTCCTGACAGTTAGGCCTCATGCACACAGGACGTTTTTTGACTGTTTTACAGCAGCTGTTTTTAGCTGTAGACATTTTTTCTACAGTCAATAAACCCTCCATCATGTTATCCTATGTGTTTATGCACACATAGGCTGTTATCAGCTCTTTTTAGCAGTGGCGTTTTTGAGCTGTAAAAAAACCCAAGACCAGAGGGTTCTGAGAGACGTTTTTCAGCTGTAAGAACTTTCAAATGCTCAAAAACGCCCAAAAACGCTCAAAAACGTTGATCCCCAATGTTTTTAGATGTTTTAGATCAATTGGGAAAAAAAAAACGTGCAAAAACGCTGGTAATATAACACTGGTGAAAGCTGAAAAAATCACTGATAAGCTTCTGACGTTTTATGGACATCCTGTGTGCATGAAGCCTTAATGTCATATGTTAGTTCCTAACAATGAAGATTACTAATGATGTTGAAAGGCCAGTAAACTAACCTATGGTCTTTTTTTTCTACAAATGAGAGCGCTACACCTGTTTTGTGAAGAATTGCATATATTGAGATACAGTTAATGTAGAGGGTTGACTTGGCATTTGGAACAAAAAAATATGGACATTGAAAAAGATTTTGTAGTGTTAAAGTGATTTTTTCCATGCACCTTACAGAAACAAGAATCTCTGATCTTTTAAAAGCCTTTAAAGAAGAAATACTGAAGGATGCTATTGTGACAGCAGCTATGTGGGTGCATGAAAAAGTGTCATAGATAAAACTATTGCATCCTGACTCACAGGTGACAGAATTGTAAACCTAAAATTTTATTTGGCAGATCTGAAATGCTTAAGAAGAAACATAAAGCTGATCAAACATTTAGTGCCCCAAAGCAAGGGCAAGATTGATAATGTATTACCTTAGATTAAAAAATATATATTTCACAAATTGTAGAAATGCTTGTCAATGTAGAAAATGTAAAAAGAAGTTTATTAAGAAAATGTCAAATAGCAAATGAGAAGCATTGCATAGGTTTATTATTCTGTAATAAATTGTCTAAAGAGTTCATTTATATCTGTCATTGTAAGATTTTAATAGAATAATATGTTCTTCTTTGTTGAACACAATGATGCGAAATTAATTATGCTCCAGTTGACTGTGGTCTTGTGATCATTGTATACCAGTATGTGTTTCATGTGTGTTTTATCCCCCAATGAAGTACTGGATGTAAGGGAATCTGCAGGGATTTTTCTAACTCCTTTGTACTTTCCTTTTCTGCTTTTATGTGGACACAGTAAAAGTTATGTTTTATAGCTAAGGTCTAATCCTAGGAGCCCTATTTTACTATTGATCCTTATGTGCTATTTACAGGCGGGAAGCTTCAATGACTTGCATGAATTTACATACATTTCTCTAGCAAGAGACTTTGTATTTTTGCACCCTTGTGAGAGATTTATCTAGGTAATGGTGTCCTAGGTCCTCTCAATGTAACAGATCAGGGGAAAAAGTAATTTAACCACTTCCTTACTGGGCACTTAAACCCCCCTCCTGCCCGGACCAATTTTCAGTTTTCAGCGCTGTCGCTCTTTGAATGACAACTGCGCGGCCGTGCGACGTTGTACCCAAACAAAATTGGCGTCCTTTTTTTCCCACAAATAGAGCTTTCTTTTGGTGGTATTTGATCGCCTCTGTGTCATTTCTGATCGCCGCTATAAACAAACAAAGAGCAACAATTTTGAAAAAAAAACAATATTTTTTTACTTTTTGCTATAATAAATATCCAAAAATAAAAAATAAAAAACAAATTTATTCATCAGTTTTGGCCGACATATATTCTTCTACATATTTTTGGTTAAAAAAATCGCAATCGGCGTTTATTGATTGGGTTGCGCAAAAGTTATAGTGCCCACAAACTATGGACATTGATTTATGGCGTTTTTATTATTTTTTTTTTTTTTACTGGTAATGGCGGCGATCTGCGATTTTTATCGGTACTGCGATATCGGGGCGGACATGTCGGACGTTTTTGACACTTTTTTGGGACCAATGACATTTATACAGCGATCAGAAATTTAAATGTCCACTGATTACTGTATAAATGTCATTGGCAGTGAAGGGGTTAACCAGCAGGGGGCAGTGAAGGGGTTAACTATGTTCCCTGGGTGTGTTCTAACTGTGGGGGGGGCAGGGCTGGTCGGGACATAACAGATCTAACTGATCCCAGTAACAGGGATCAGTAGATCTGTCATGTCCCATTCACAGAACGGGGAACCGCCGTGTTTACTTCGGCGGTTCCCCGTTCCTCCTGTCTGTACGGAGATCGCGGGTCTCCGGCGGACATCGGGTCCGCCCGACCCGCGGGCACGCTCCCGCAGTGTGCGGCGGCACGTGCACGCGCCGCTCGCGCCCGCGGGAGCGCGCCCAGCACGAGCCGAATGGGAGGACGTCTATTGACGTCCTCCCGGCATTTTAGAGCCGCGCTGTAGCCGTCATTCGGCTATAGCGCGGATGCGATGTAGTTAAACTATACAACAGAGAAGTTGCATTTTCACATCTAACATCAACAAATCTAGATCTGATTGGAACCCTTTGGACCCATCCTCCCACTTTTTTTAAATACTATTTTTAAAATGTACATTGTGTCCCTATAACTATCAAAGCTACCAGCCTGGTGCATAAAGCATATTGATTGATATTAACGGTGCTAGAGGAGCACAAATATTTGGGTGTCCTGCTAAAACATCTCAGAAGGCAGTGTTAGTAGTGGATTTGTGAGCTGATAATCCCCCCCCCCCCGCCTTGACTCCAGTAAACTGGTAAAAGGGTCACATGAGTTCCTTATCCACTAAACCTTGATTTAAAGCGGTTGTATCCCAATTTACCTACAGGTGAGCCTATAATAAGGCTTTCCTGTAGGTAAAATGAATATCTCCTAAACCTGCACGGTTTAAGAGATATTCACCTTGCATGCAGCCGCTGACGTCACTAGCTCATTATGCCTTAGCCTTACAGGTTTGTTTGGTTTTTTTTTAACCAGGAGATACAAGCGCTTTAAATAACAGCAACATGTATTTAACAAACAAACACACATACATACACTATGAGGTATTTTAATATATCTAAATAATTCTTCCATTCACTCTTGTACTGATAATGAAAAAAATCCAGTGTGTAATTTTACACTGTGGAGTAGATCAACTGCCTATAATGCCAGTCAAGCCAATACAGAAAGCCCTTCCTCATTACAAAGCTTAACTTCTACATAGGGTGGTGGGATTTTCCCATGATCTGGCTTGTCAGAGAACAAGTGTAGTCGATTTGGTGTGCAACAAATGTAACACTGCTTGTTATTGGAAGTCAGGGGGAAATTCCCCAACAGGGGCGCAAACAGCAAACAACCTGACAGGTTCTAATCTTTACCTGGTTTATGAAATAATGTAATACTTTGTAAGATGTATTAAATTAATCCACTCAACTTACAGTCTAAAGCCAAGTTTTTTGTTTTGCTTTGGATAGAGTAGAGAATGGCTATTGGAAAAAAAAAAAAAAAAAGAGAATGGCTAAAGTATGAACATTTCCCTCTGCTTTTTGTTCCAGAAACATAAAATAATCAGCAGTAAATCTCTCCAAACTGTGTTAGACAGTTGTTCCTGGAACAGATGTTGGAAGATTTATTCTCTATTCTTCGTCTGAGGACAAATGTAATTTTTATTTTTATTTTGGATGACTTGTTTAAATAGGTGACTGACAGTAAAGAGTTTATGGATCACATCCCTATTTAAAACAGTTTAAACTTTACGGGCAGCACAGTATTCTAGTGGTTAGCACTTCTGCTCTGCAGCATTAGTGTCTCCACTTTGAGTCCCACTCTGCACACAGTCTGCGTGGAGTTTGCGTGTCCTACTGGTTCTTGTGTGGGTTTCCCCCCAACAAGGCAAAGACAAACTGGTAGGTTATTAGATACTGTCCAAATTGGCCGTAGTATATGTGAGCTGGGAACTTTAGGCTGTAATCTCCTTGAGAGCTGGGGCTTATGTTAAATTATCAGTACTATATAAATAAATGTAATAATACATTATATAGACTATTTATAGAATACATATCTTCTGTTTCTTACCCCCTCAATCATGTCTATTTTCTGTATCTAATACTATTCTGGTAAACTGGGAAACTGATGTTAGAAGGAGGATTTTGTGCACATGTGGACTCACTAAGTTGGTTACTGGCTTTATTGTAGGGACAGACTGCATCTTAATGGAAAAGGTTCCGTTGTGGGGGGATGGTTAGAAAGTTGGAGGAGATTATAAATTAAGATTTGGGTAGGGGTGGGCCACAAAAGAATATACCATATAGAAAATAAGGGTCACAGTGGGCACAGAATGAAGAAGTGGGTGTAGCAGAGGAGGAAGTGGGGTCAAACTAGACAACAGAGATGGATATTGAGTTATCTACCCAAAATACAGAATGTGTTGCACAATCAAGTTGTGATTCAAGAGTGAGCAACAATGAAATATTAAAGGCTAATATAAAATTAAAATGTATGCTCACTGATGTAAAAAGTCTGGCAAACAAATTATTTGTGACTTCAATTATGCTGATACTGATTGAGCCAGTAGAACTGCACATTCAAACAAGAATTGTCATTTCTTGAACTTATTGCAAGACAATTTCATGGGTCAGATGGTGTAAACCCCAATGTGAAAAAATGCTCTGTTGGGTCTTTTAATTTCAAATAACTCAGAGCTCATTACAGATATGCAAATAAGTAATAACTTGAAACATGGTGATCATAGGGTAATTCCATTTGCAGTAAGTTGCAGAAAAGCAAGGCATGTTGGTATGAAAGGCTACCTTCACTAAACTGTGCTCCTTAATACATCACACTCAATGGGGCTAAATATTTTTAACAAAGAACACAAAGGACAAGTGGGAGTGTTTTATATACAACTACATCTGTCAGTGTATTCCAATGGGTACCAAATTGAAAAATATATATATATATATAAACTAAAACTTATGTGGTTAAATTCTAGTGTAGGAAAGCAATTAAAAAAAAAAAGGAAAGCAATTACATGAAAAAACAGGCATTTAAGAAGTACAAACTAGAAAGAATATCCTAAGCATTTCTGAATTACAAAGAATGCTACACAAAATGCAAGAGAGCAATCAGGGTGGCAAAATAAGAAAGCGAAAAACATATTTGTCAGGTACCTAGGTGTCATTGAACCGGGATCTTGGAGGTCCCACAGCTGCAGCTTTGCCTGTTGTGCCACAGGGGAGCTCTATAGTTCTCATAATGTTCTCCCAGCTTGATGCACTGCCTTGGATTTACTAGCCCCACCTGCTGCTAGCTGCAGACAATGTACAATCAAGCAACCCATAAAAAGCAGCACTTCCTGTTACTCAATGCCCGTTTGTTGGACTTGCTCCCAGGGTGTTTGATAGCTCTGTATTGCTGATTCCTGTGTATTGAACTTCTGCCTGAATACTTGACTACTTTCCAGCCTGCTGATTCGGTACTTCATCGCAGCTCGTGTATGATCTCTGCCCGCTTGACCACTCTCTGGATATGGATTTTGTACTGCTTTGCCTGATCTGTTGCTGTGCTGTCCCAAATACAACCTAAGTCCTGTAGAATCCACCCAGTGGTGTTTTTCTCTAGAAAGTTTTCACCGACAGAAATTAATTATGACATTGGGAATCGTGAACTACTGGCCATCAAATTGGCATGGTCTGAATGGCATCATCTTTTGGAGGAGGCTCCTAAACCCTGCTCTACCCTGACTGACCATAAAAACCTGCTGTATCTTCAGACTGCTGAATTCACGTCAAGCCCAATGGGCTCTGTTTTTCTCCCGTTTTAACTTTGTTCTTTCTTATATCCCTGGGCATAAGAACAAGAAGGCCGATGCCCTTTCCTGACAATTCGCTACTTCCGAAGAAGATCGACCTACAGAGCAGTAAATAATCCCACCTCACAAAATTTGTCGCACAGATCTCTACGGCTCTTGCCCAACAGTTACAAGAAACCCATAATCGCGCTCCGCAAGGCTTAAAGGTACCACCAGGTCTCCTGTTCGTAGCCCCTAGCCTCAGAAAAACTGTACTGCTCTGGGCCCACGATGGTGTGTTATCCAGTCATCCTGGTGTCACCATCACTCTTAAGACCTTGCAACGACAAGTCTGGTGGCCTCACATGAAGGATGTTACAGACTATGTGGTTGCCTGCCCAACTTGTGCTGCAAATAAAGTACTTCACACATTGCCCACTGGGCTATTACAACCACTTCCTGCACCCCGCCAGCCTTGGACCCATTTGACTATGGATTTCATTACAGACTTACCCAAATCCGATGGCATGACTGCTATATGGGTCATAGTGGATCGCTTCTCCAATATGTCTCACTTTGAACCGCTCCCTGGATTACCTACAGCAGATGCCCTGTCTACCCTCTTACTTTCCCAAATTGTAAGACACCATTGCATACCTACCAATATCGTCCCAGTTTGTTTCCTGATTCTGGAGAGCATTTTGCAAGAAACTAGGAGTAACTCTCTCACTCTCTACCTCACATCACCCGCAAACAGGCGGTCAAACCGAGCGCATGAACCAGACCCTAGAAACCTATCTTCGACATTATGTCAACTCATTCCATTCCAATTGGTCTGAATATTTGCCTTTGCCTGAATTCGCCATTATCTCCCATTGGCACAGTGCTCTTCATACCAAGCCATACTATGCAGCCCTAGGCTATCACCCTCAGACTTTTCCCCTACTTCAACCTTCTTCCAGTGTACCTGCAGTGGATCAGCGGGTGAAAAATATTCTGATACACTGGAAAAGGATTCGCCTATTGCTATGGAAGTCAGCAGGCAAATGTGCATTTTTTTCCAACAGACGAAGATGCCATAGACCTCCATATGTGGTGGGGATAGAGTTTGTCTGTCTACCAAATATGTGACACTGAAACAACCCTCTACCAAATTGGGTCCTCGATTCATTGGGCCCTACAGAATAATTGCTCGAGCCGGGCCAGTCTCCTATCAGTTGAAATTGCCCTCCTCTCTCTGAATACATCCCGTGTTCCACGTTTCTCTCCTCAAAAAGGCAATTTTCAATTGTTACTTCAGAACTCAACAGCTACCTCCTCCTGTTCTTGTTGATGGACAGCATGAGTTTGAAGTCTCTAAAATTCTGGACTCTAGAAAGGGGGGCCGTGGCCTACAGTATCTGGTCCATTGGAATAGATAACCAGTCACAGACTGTTCCTGGGTTCCAGCTAAAGATTTGCATGCCCCCACTCTTATTCAAGACTTCTATGCTTCCTTTCCCGCTAAGCCCCGCTGGGCTCCCGGAGGGGTCCACTGGGGAGGGGGCCCTGTCAGGTATCTGGGTGTCATTGAGCCGGGATCTTCCAGGTCCCACAGCTGCAGCCTTACCTGTAATGCCACAGGGGAGCTCTAGAGTTCTCACAATGTTCTCCCAGCCTGATGCATTGCTTTGGACTCACTAGCCCCACCTGCTACCAGCTGCAGACAATGTACAATCAAGCAACCCATAAAAAGCAGCACTTCCTGTTACTCAATGCCCATTTGTTGGACTTGCTCCCTGGGTGTTTGATAGCTCTGTATTGCTGATTCCTGTTTATTGAACTTCTGCCTGAATACTTGCCTACTCTCCAGCCTGCTGATTTGGTACTTCCCCACCAGTTCGTATATGATCTCTGCCCGCTTGACCACTCTCTGAATATCGATTTTGTACTGTTTTGCCTGATCTGTTGCCGACCTGATCTGACTGAATACGTTTTCACCTGAATCCTCAGTGCACAAGTTCCACTTCGGATACTACCTACCACAGGCACCTTACATTACATACGGGCCATAATGACAGTGGACCCTGCTGAGATTGTTCAGGCAAATTTGCATCAAGGACAGTTGATTGGAGCTCATGAACAGAATCTTACCTCTCTGGACGCTAAGCTAGATGAACTTTGTGCTATGCTTAAATCTTGTTTGCCTGGTTCCCCTGCACCTGTCCAGGCTCTTGCTCCCACGCTTGCTCCAATCCAGCCCGCCTCTTCTGTGCCACCCAAACTTCCCTTACCTGAAAAATTTGGTGGGGATACGGAGGACTGCAGATGTTTTTTAAATGTCCGCAACAACCCTGGGACTTTTAGCACTTCTTCGGCCAAAGTGACTTTTGTGATTTCTTTATTAACCACTTCAATACTGGGCACTTAAACCCCCTTCCTTCCCAGACCAATTTTCAGCTTTCAGCGCTGTTGCCATTTGAATGACAATTGCGCGGTCGTGCAATGCTGTACCCAAATGAAATTTTTATCATTTTTTTCACACAAATAGAGCTTTCTTTTGGTGGTATTTAATCACCCCTGGGTTTTTTATTTTTTGCACTATAAATTAAACATTTTCAAAAACAATGCATTTTTCTTCGTTTCTGTTATACAATTTTGCAAATAAGTAATTTCTCTTCATAAATTTTGACCAAAAATAATACTGCTACATTTCTTTGGTAAAAATAACCCAAATCGGGGTTTATTTGGTGTTGGCGGACATACAGATGTTTTGGGGACTGTGACAGATGTGACGGGGACAGACATATGTTTTGTGTATGGTGACAGATGTGACGGGGACAGACAGATGTTTTGTGTATGGTGACAGATGTGACAGGGACATACAGATATTTTGTGTATGGTGACAGATGTGACGGGGACATACAGATGTTTTGGGGACTGTGACAGATGTGACGGGGACATACAGATGTTTTGGGGATTGTGACAGATGTTTTGTGTATGGTGACAGATGTGATGGAGGACATACAGATGTTTTGGGGACTGTTTTATGGGGACACTGATGTGTATGGGGACAGAGGTATGAATGGTGCTTGGTGCACTGTGTGGGGGGCGATCTGTGAGAGCTGCAGCTTCCCCCCTCCCTCCCCCGCACTGAGCTCTCACTGAGCTTGGTGGGGGAAAACTGTCACAGAGACGTTCTTCTCTGGTTACAATGTGATGACCGTGATTGGACACAGCCGTCACATGACCGGGAGGGCCAATCACTGCGCCCATATCCCGATCTCTGCTCGGCTGGATCCTGTGAACATAATGATCACAGGATCGAGCTGCAGCGCGCCGCGTGGCCACGCTGCAAGCACCCATTCTGCAGGACTTAAATACACGTCCTGTCAGAACGGGGAAGCTCCCACCCGGACGTACATATACAGTGGCCGGGTGGGAGGTGGTTAAAGGGGAAAGCTCTGGCATGGGTCTCTCCTTACCTGGAACATGATGATCCTGTGCTGCAAGATGCTGATAAATTTCTGGTTTCTCTTCAGACTGTGCGCACTTTTGGACATACAGCAAGGTACCAGGACCGTGGCACAGTATGCTATTGAGTTTTGTACCCTGGCTGCTGAGACTAAGTGGGACTCAGGGGCATTACATGCAGCTTTCCGTAAAGGTCTTACAGATCGCGTTAAGGACAAATTGGTCTATAAGGATTCCCCAGAAGATCTTGAAAAATTCATAGAGCTGTGTGTCTGACTGGATGTCCGGTATCATGAAAGGTGCCAGGAGAGACAGAGCTCACAAGCGTCCTAGGCCAATTTACCATCTGGCCCCTAACTTCCAAGCACCACCTCAGCCAGAACCTGAAACTTCAGTCGAGTCCAAGACATCTGTGGAACCCATGTAAGTCAGCTGTCTCCACTAGAGTTGAGCGGACACCTGGATGTTCGGAGGGGTCGGCCGAACTTCGCGAAAAAGTCCGCGTTCGGCACCGAACTTGACCCGAACTTGACCCCGGACCCCATTGAAGTCAATGGGGACCCGAACTTTTCGGCACAAAAATGGCTGTAAAAAAGTCCTTGCAAGTGCTAGAGGGCTGCAAAAGCAGTAGGCGATGATTTTAGAACAATAATCTGTCCCTTACAGCAACAGCAGGAACCTGACCCTATAGGAGTAGGCGATGATTTTAGAACAATAATCTGTCCCTCAAAGCAGTAGACTCTACCTAGTCCAGTATCAGATCGTTCTGTAATGAAGGATGAGATGTTATTGGTTCTGCAATCTGTCCCTAAAAGCAGGAGTAGTAAACTCTACCTAGTCCACAATCAGATCGTTCTGTAATGCAGGATGAGATCTGTAATCTGTCCCTCAAAGCAGTAGTAGTAGTAATCTCTACCTAGTCCACAATCAGATCGTTCTATAATGCAGGATGAGATGTTATTATATCTGCAATCTGTCCCTCACAGCGCCGGCAGCATTCTCTCCCTACACTAGCCTGAGAGCATGTGACATGCAGCACTATGTGACTCCAGCTTATACAGAGGCTGGGTCACATGATGCACTGGCCAATCACAGCCATGCCATTAGTAGGCATGGCTGTGATGGCTTCTAAGGGCAAACCAGTAAAACGCGTGTTGATTGGCTGCCCTGCAGCTATTCAACAGGCGGGATCAAATACCCGAACCCAAACTTTTTTTCAAATGTCCGGGTTCGGGTCCGGGTCACGAACACCCCAAAGTTCGGTACGGACCCAAACTTTACAGTTCGGGTTCGCTCAACTCTAGTCTCCACTTAACAGAGTCAGAGAAACAAAGGAGGCATGCTCTGGGCCTATGCTTGTACTGTGGACTTAAAGGACATTTGTTATCTGCTTGCCCTAACCGTGCAGTAAAAGGCAGGGTCTAACCCGTGTTGGAGGAGCTGGCTTAGACATTACAAGTATTTCCTCCAAGGCCAAGATTACTGTACCCCCAGTCTTCCATTTAGCCTCTAAAATTGTCTCCTGTGAGGCTTTTGTGGATTCTGGGGCTGCTGGCATATTCCTGGATTGCAATTTTGCTAAAGAGAATACCACACCATTTGTTCCCAAGTCGAGACCCCTGAGCATCACCACCCTGAATGGACAGCCATTGGGAAATGGCCCTGTAAAGGTTGAAACCACAACAATCACCCTTCAGGTAGGCGCCCTCCACAAAGAGGAAGTTGCCCTGTCTCTTATTGGTTACAACAACACAACCCTTCTTTTGATTGGTTAAATGCAGAATTAACCTCTTGGGGGCCTTCCTGTCACCTGAACTGTTTGTCTCGACCCAAAAGACTTACTGGTTGCTTGTTGGCTTCCGTGACCATCCCTCCTACTTTACCTCATGAATACCATGAATTTGCAGATGTGTTTTGCAAACAAAAGGCAGAGGTGCTACCTCCACATTGTTCCTTTGACTGTGCAATTAATCTAATTCCTGGAGCACCTCTTCCCAAAGGAAGGACCTATCCCCTGTCACGGCCTGAACAAAAGTCCATGGAAGAATACATTAAGGATAACTTGGAGAGAGGTTTTATCTGACTTACTTCTTCTCCAGTAGGGGCAGGTTTTTTCTTTGCGGAAAAGAAAGATGGGGGTCTTCGACCATGCATAGATTATCGAGGCTTAAATCAGATCACCGTAAAAGACTCCTATCCTTTGCCTCTTAATCTAGAATTATTTGATGTGTTCAAAGGAGCCCTTATCTTCACCAAGCTGGACCTCCGAGGGACTTATAATCTGATTCAAATTAGAGAGGGAGACGAGTGGAAGACTGCATTCAACACCTGCAAGGTCATTTCGATCTGGTTATGCCCTTTGGACTTTGTAATGCCCCCGCAGTCTTCCAACGTTTAATGAATGACATTTTTCACGATTTCAGCAACAATTTTGTGATTGTCTACTTAGACGACATCTTAATCTTTTCCAAGACTCTTCTAGAGTATGTCACACATGTAAAGCAGTTATTACAGTGACTGAGGGAAAACCACCTTTATGCTAAGTTTGAAAAATGCAGCTTTCATCAAGACCGCATACCTTTCCTTAGATGCATCATCAGTGCTGTTGGTTCCCAAATGGACCCACAAAAAGTTTCTGCTGTCTTGCACTGGTCTCAGCCGACCACTTTAAGAGGGCTCCAAAGCTTTCTAGGGTTCGCAAACTACTACAGGCGCTTCATCAAAGGTTTTGTCTCCACTGCCGCCCCCCTTACTGCAATGACCAGGAAAGGTACAAATTGCAAAGTGTGGTCCCTCTAAGCAAATGCGGCTTTCCAGCAGTTAAAAGACATGTTCAGCAAGGCCCCAATTCTTCTGCATCCGAATCCTGATCAACAGTACATTCTTGAGGTTGATGCCTCTGAAGTAGGAGCAGGTGCCATGCTGTCCCAAAGACAACCTAAGTCCAGTAGAATCCATCCAGTGGTGTTTTTCTCTAGAAAGTGTTCTCCACCAGAAATGAATTATGATTAGTGTTGAGCGAACCCGGACTGTAACGTTCGGGTCCGTACCGAACTTTTGGGTGTCCGTGGCACGGACCCGGACCCGGACATTTCAAAAATCGTTCGGGTTCAAAGATCTCTTTTTGTGGTGACCTACCTAAGATGACCTGAATCCAACAGAAACCCTGTCGTACCGTGGACGAGGATGAAGTCTCCGTAGTTGGAGTTCTTACATGACAACTAGTCCTAAGCCTACGTCTTCTTAACCCCGGAACGACTTGTACAGAAAATTGACGACCTTTCGGCGTAAACGAATCTCCCTGGTGTGAAACGTTAAACATGGAAAGGACCAGTAACGTCATTCCCCCCGCCGTCACCTCTGTTTTGGAAACTACTTCGCGGACATCATCAAACGCTTGGGATCTTTCGAAACCTCGGGAGAATTTCACCAGCCGACTCTGG
>BLSH010005657.1:57455-73803 GCA_018402905.1 Glandirana rugosa | reverse complement strand
GAGATCATTGGCATCATGGTTGCCACAACGCCAATGGTGAAGTGGGCCCTTTGGAGGCTACGCCCCTTCCAGGTAGATTCCTCCGCCAATGGGACTCTGGCAACAACAACCAGCTCATCCGCATAACTTCGGCCATGAGGGCCAGCCTTCCCTGGTGGTTGAGACGGAGAAACCTGCTTACATGCCACTCCATCTCCCCGGTCTCATAGGCCGTGGTAACCACCGATGCCAGTGGTACAGGATGGGGGGCTCACTACGAGTCGGAACTGGCACAAGGCAGATGGGAGCCATGCGCCCGCACTCCCGGCTCAAACACTTTGGAGCTACGAGCGGCCTTTCAGGCTCTCCAGGCCTTCGGTCACCTTCTGAGGGGAAAAGCGGTTCTTCTCAGAATGGACAATACAATGGCAGTCTCCTATGTGAAGAGGCAGGGGGGAACACGGAGCCCCGCCCTACTCAGAGAAGTCAAGGCAATCCTGTCCTGGGCCCAGAGGCACCTAATGGACATTTCGGCAGTATTCGTCCCCGGGGTCCAGAATGCTCAGCTAGACGATACCGAGTGGTCTTTCCACAACGAGACATTCGAGTGGATTTTGTCGCTGGGACTTCAGCCGGAGGTGGACCTGTTCACCTCCCCCTGCAATTTCAGAGTCGAGAAATTCTACACCCGGAATCGTTGCAGTCAGGCCTGCGGGACGGACGCTCTGATGGACAAATGGGAGTTCAGCAAAGCATATGCTTTCCCTCCATGCCCTCTCATCATGAGGTTCCTACGGAGGCTCAGGGCGGAAGCAGTAGAAGTGGTAATGGTGGCCCCATACTGGCCGAACAGGCCATGGTTTCCTCTGTTGACTCAACTGAGCACCCGGGACCTGGTGCCCCTCCCCCTCAGACCGGACCTACTTTCCCAGAGGACAGTTCTACACCCCTGCCCAGCGGTCCTGAGGCTGACGGTCTGGTTCTTGAGAGGGGGAGGTTGGAAGCCCTAGGCTGCTCGATGGGTGTTATCTCCACCCTCATGAGTTCAAGAAGGTCAAGTACCAACAGGGTGTATGGAAGGATTTGGGCCAAATTTGTGCAGTTCGCATTAGCCACGCAGAGGTCATCCATAGATCCGGATGTTCAGGCAATCCTGGGGTTCCTGCAAACGGGCCTAGACCTAGGCTTGGCAGTCAGTTCACTGAGGGTTCAAGTCTCGGCACTATCAGCCTTCTCTGGGTCCACGTGGGCCTCTCATCCTCTGGTCCGGCAGTTCTTTAGAGGGGCAGCGAGAATAAGGCCTCAAAGGAGACCAAGGTTCCCCAAATGGGACTTACCCCTAGTTCTGGATTCGCTCTCGGCGGAAGCCGAACCAACCTCAGTGAAGGAGCTGTCCTTGAAGACCTCCTTTCTAGTGGCGGTCACATCGGCCAATTGGGTCTCGGAAATTGGCTCCCACGGTCATAAAGAACCCTTCTTGTCCTTCTTTCCGGATAGGGTAGTGCTGGTACCCATGCTCAATGCAAACCCGAAGGTGACGTCGGTATTCCACGAGAATCAGGATATTGTCCTTCCCACGTTCAGGGCAGCAGGATCTGGGGGGTTCACCTGCTGGATGTAGGAGAGGCGCCGAAGGAATACCTCCGGGTAACGGTATCTTTTTCTGCTGTACTCTGGGAAGAACAGAGGTGAACGGGCCTCTTCCAGGATGATAGCGGCTTGGATCGTCCAGGTGATCCAGCAAGCATATAGGGCGAAGGGGATGGCTCCTCCGGAGGCGGTGACCGCCCATTCCACCAGAGGACTGGCGGCATCCTGGGCGGCCGTGCGGCATGTGGCCCGGTAGTTATCTGCAGGGCGGCTTCATGGACCTCCATCAATACGTTCATGTCACATTATTGTGTCGAACCAGCTTCTTTGTCCTCTGTGAACTTTGGTCGTGCTGTCTTGTCAATTGATGTGCAAATTAAAATCCTTTGTGTGTAAAGCATACCCTCCCGTGTGGTTCTGGCTAGTTATTTCCCACACGTAGGCTGCCATGGAGTCTGTCAGGAAAACTGAAAATTTCCTATCAGATACTTACCGTAATTTTCCTTTCCTGATGGCAGAAGGAGTCCCCACCCATGAAGTAAGGAGTAGGCTAGTTATGGAACGCGGTCTCTAGCCGGTAGCTCACATTTATGGGATTAGGGGTCCTATAGCATTGGAGAGGAGGTGGGGTTAACCCACACGTAGGCTGCCATGGAGTCCATCAGGAAAATTACGGTAAGTATTTCCGTTATATTTTCAACTTTTTGTTATTAAAAAAATAAAATAAACTCAATTTTAGTCATACATTTTTGCCAAAATGCATTCAGCCACATGTCTCGTGTAAAAAAAAGTAAATAAGCGTATATTTATTGGTTTACGCAAAAGTTATAGTGCTTACAAACTAGGGTACATTTTCTCTAATTTACGCAGCTTTTATTTTATGACTGCCTACCTTATTTCCTGAGGTGCTATAATGGAAGGACAGTACAAAACCCCCCAAATGACCCCATTTTGCAAAGTAGACACCCCAAGGAATTTTCTGAGAGGCATGTTGAGCCCATTGAATAATTTATTTTTTAGTCACAAGTGATTGAAAAATGACAAAAAAATGACACAAAGTTGTCACTGAAATTATATATTGCTCACACATCCACATATGTGGAATTGCACCCCAAAATACATTCTGCTACCTCTGAGTATGGGGATACCAGATGTGTGAGACTTTTTGGGAGCCTAGCTTCGTAGAGGACCCCAAAAAACAATCACCAACTTCAGGATTTCTAAGGGCGTAAACTTTTGCGTTCACCCCACACGGCCTATCACAGCTTCAGTGGCCATGAAATGCACAGATAGCAACCCCCTCCCCCCAAATGACCCCATTTTGTAATGAAGACACCCCAGGCTATTTGCTGAGAGGCATGTTGTGTCCATGGAATATGTTATTTTTTTGTCACAAGTGATTGAAAAATGACAAAAAAAAAATACACAAAGTTGTCACTGAAATGATATATTGCTCACACATGCCATGGGTATATATGGAATTACACCCCAAAATACATTTTGCTGCTTCACCTGAGTACAGGGATACCACGTGTGTGAGACTTTTTGGCAGTCTAGGTTCGTACAGGACCCTGAAAACCAATCACCACCTTCAGGATTTCTAAGGGCAAAAATTGCTGATTGCATTACTCACTACCTATCACAGTGTCGGAGGCCATGAAATGCCCAGATAGCACAACTCCCCCCCCAAATGACCCCATTTTGGAAAGTAGACACCTCAAGCTATTTGCTGAGAGGCATGTTGAGTCCATGGAATATTATTTATATTTTGCCACAAGTATCGGGGAAATTACAATTATTTTTTTTTCACAAAATGGTCACTAAATGATATATTGCTCAAACATGCCATGGGTATATGTGAAATTACAGGCCAAAATACATTCTGCTACTTCTTCTGTATGCAAGGATACCACATATGTGAGACTTTCTGGTGGTATAGTCATGTACAGGACCCTGAAAACCAATCACCACCTTCAGGCTTTCTAAGGACGTACATTTTTGATTTCACTCCTCACTACCTATCACAGTTTCGGGGGGTCAATGAATGCCCAGATAGCACAAATGACCACATTTTGGAAAGTAGACATTCCAAGCTATGTGCTGAGAGGCACATTGAGTATTTTGCAGATCTCGCTTTTTGTCACAAAGTTTTGAAATTTGAAGAAAGAAAAGAAAAATACATTTTCCTTTCCTTTTTTCATTTTCCAAAACAAATGAGAGCTGCAAAATACTCACCATGCCTCTTAGCAAATACCTTGGGGTATCTACTTTCCAAAATGGGATCATTTGGGGGGCTTTTGTGATACCTTGACATTTCTGGGCCTCCAAAACCATGCTAGGTAGTGAGGAGTAAAATCACCATTTTACGCACTTATTAAGCTTGAAGACAGTGATTGATTTTTGAGGTTCTGTACACGGCTAGGCTCTCAAAAAGTCTCACACATGTGGTATCCCCGTACTGAGGAGAAGCAGTAGAATGTACTTGGGGTGTAATTCCACATATACAAATGGCATGTTCGAGCAATATATAATTTAGTAAAATGTGATACTACAGCACAAATCTCAAAAATATCCAAATTGATTAAAGCTGCCAGCACAACAAATGACTAGAGTTGAGCGAACCCGAACTGTAAAGTTCGGGTTCGTACCGAACTTTGGGGTGTCCGTGACCCGGACCCAAACCCGGACATTTGAAAAAAAGTTTGGGTTCGAGTTCTGGGTTCGGGTATTTGATCACGCATGTTGAATAGCTGCAGGGCAGCCAATCAACAAGAGTTTCACTGGTTTTCCCTAGAAGCCATCACAGCCATGCCTACTAATGGCATGGCTGTGATTGGCCAGTGCATCATGTGACCCAGACTCTATATGAGGCTGGAGTCACAGTGCTGCATGTCACATGCTCTCTGGGTAGTGTAGGGAGAGGATGCTGCCCGTGCTGTGAGGGACAGATTGCAGATAGATAGATAGGTAGAGATTACTACTACTACTGCTTTTAGGGACAGATTGCAGATAGATAGATAGATAGGTTGAGATTACTACTACTACTGCTTTTAGGGACAGATTGCAGATCTCATCCTGCATTACAGAAAGATCTGACTGGAATAGGTAGAGTCTACTGCTTAGAGGGACAGATTATTGTTCTAAAATCATCCCCTAGTTCTATAGGGTCAGGTTCCTGCTGTTGCTGTACGGGACATATTATTGTTCTAAAATCATTTTGCAGCCCTCTAGCACTTTCCAGGACTCTTTTACAGTCATTTTTGTGCCAAAAAGTTTGGGTCCCCATTGAATTCAATGGGGTTCGTGGTAAAGTTTGGGTCAAGTTTGGTATCGAACTCGGACTTTTTTCCGAAGTTCGGCTGAACCCACCGAACCCGAACATCCACGGGTTTGCTCAACTCTACAAATGACAAATTCGGGGCAAACAATGTAATAAATAATGCAGCGCTAAAATCAAAATACCAGCAATGTTGGTACAGCTAGTGCAAATTACAAAAAGTGCAAGTATTTAACAATCCATAGGTAAAGTGCATAACAAAAGGACTCATATATTGTGCATAATATAAACTCTGTGAATTATATTGTAAATCAAAAATAAAGTTCATAACAAAAGTCCATTAATACTCCTGTAGTGACATCAAGTGCATGTAGAATAGCCTCAACCGGTAGACGAGGCTTACCAAACATTATGGACACAGACGCACGTATATGCATTCCAGATTTCACCCGTGATGCAATTCTCCGCCAGATATAACTAAAGAGGAAGTAAACCCAGATTGGGTTTACTTCCTCTACATTCCCCTGCAAAGTATATGCATAATGGGCTACTATGCATCGCATAGTAGCCTATTATGTGCCACTTACCTGCAAACAAAGCCTGCGATGTCCAGCGATGTCCCCTGTGCTGGCAGCATCCATCTTCTGCCCCTCTTCCTTCCGGGGCCACGATCTCCAGCTCTGTGACTGTCCGGAGACATGTGACATCATTCCCGTGCATGCGCGCAGGAGCCGCCAGTCACGGCACAATCACAGTGAAGAAACGGCATGGAGGCCATTTCTTCACTGCGCATGTGCCAAAATGACGTCGACATCTCTTACACTGCATATCTTCTGAACCGTGCAGGGCTGGAAGATATGCAGGGCACCTACAGGTAAGCCTTATTATAGGCTTACCTGTAGGTTAAAGTGGTTGTCACGAGTTGACAACCACTTTAACCCTTACCGACTGGAGTGGACACAGTCAGGCGTATGCCAGCTGGGACAAAATAGCAGAAATGTAGATTGCAGGGGGTGTAGTACACCTCAGGGCGGCTCTCCAACCTCCAATTCCACCACTATCCGGTAGGGACAGCTATACATATACTCCAAATAATCCGAAGTTACCCAAAAAGAAGGGGAGAATGATTTTTCGGAGCTGCAGAATGGAACTGGAGCTATTTATTCACACATTCGCAAATTCCTGCTATAGTACATAAACCCCATAGTGCCATAACAACTCTGGCCATCACAGGAAAAATGAGGGCCGTAAATCTATACAGTACCCTCTCACAAGGTGTAAAATAGAAAGCAGCTGAAACTTATGTAGCACCTCTAGTGTTGCTAGGTTGCTACAGTAGTTAGGTTTTCTGTAGTGTAGATGAATTTCAGGCTTGGCTGGCAGCCAAGCCTGTTTGTTTTGATCTGGGTTGGGAGTGACTCAGGCAGAGCTGGGTGACTAACAGGCAGCATCACTGAGACCTCCCACTTCTTTCCAGAACATGCTAGAATCTTCTAGAAAGGAGGGAGGAGAGCAGAGGTGGAGCTGACAGGAGTATTCTGAGGATTGGCCGGTTGTCAGGCCTCCTTAAATACTCAGCCCAGCTGGGGAGCATTTGCTTAGGGTGGAAGCTGGAGATGGAGTGCTAAGCTGCCGTGGCCTTTGAAGGAGCTCCCCAGTCTGGAGGGGGGTGACCTTGGGCCTGACTATGTGGACAGGACCTTCTTACATCACATGGAAGTGTCCTGGACAGGAGGCACAGGAGCCAGGAGAGGACAGCAGGGGAGCACTGCCAGGCAAGTCTCCAGGGAGGAACAACAAGTTACAGCCAGGAGGGCTGGTGAGGGACACACAGTCAGGAGGACTAGGTGAGTGCAGTCTGGGATGGGTGCATAACCAATGGAGTGAACTGTGGTGGCACGGACAGTGGAGAGAGGCAGCTGCAGCCAGAAGGGCTGGCAAGGCCTGAAGAGGGGGTGCTGGGATCAGTAGACACGTGGGACAGCTAGCATTGGTGACTACCTTAATTTTTGCTACACCAAAGGGGCCCGTGGTCCCTGCCTGAAAAGGGCACTTGCTTTGGACCTGGCTGAGCCAGTGTCAGGCATGCATTTTAGTGTTAGCTGGTCCTGAGGAGTGATAATCTGTAAGCAAGTTTGTGCTGGAGGAAGAAAAGAAGTTGTATATACTGGAGATGTATATACTTTCAGTCCCTACATTGTCTTTTTGATCAACTGGGCATCTCATAATTACCCTATACCAGTGATGGCTAACCTTGGCACTCCAGATGTTTTGGAACTACATTTCCCATGATGCTTAACTACGCTGCAGAGTGCATGAGCATCATGGGAAATGTAGTTCCAAAACATCTGGGGTGCCAAGGTTAGCCATCACTGCCCTATACCCATCCAAGTTGAATTCCCCCAATAAAAATAACAAAAATAAAGCGCTTGGACTGTTTCATGACTCCTGAATGCCTGAGGATGGCGTGCCTGGCTGGGCAGGGTGACAGATAGACCACAACAACACTGCACTTACGTAACCTGCCACCACCAAGGAGTTGAGTGGCGGCAGGCCCTCAGGCAATGAACCACAATTTCTTGACAGCTGTTTTGCATGATAGCGTGTCTTCAGATGTTTATTGTCTACTGGCTTGTTACCTTTGCTGCCCATTAGATGCTGACCTCGGCTTGAACTTTGAATGTGAGTCTGCTCACTGAACTGGTACTTCTGGTATCAATTGTTGCTGACCTGTGCTAGTACCTGACTATGCTCTTGCTTCTACCTGTTTTTGTTCCAGACATGCAAACTAGCTTACAGCTCAGGGCTTTTACTGCTGTTTCCTTACACACAGAGAGGACCTTTGGTACTAGGACTGAAAGTGAGGAAAAATTTCACATTTTGAATCAGGCAATAATATTAGAGAAATTTTCCAAGGAGGGCATTTTTCTAATAATCTAGAAAGATTACCTCTCACTTCCTTTTGTGTCTCCATAACAGAAAGTGGTGAGAAATGTTCAAATGGGACACAAGAAGAAAAAAAAACTGATGGGTAATTTGGCTATTTACTATTTTATTCAAAAATAAAAGCAGCCACATGTTTGAACGTCACATTTTAGTAAATTAGTCATGAGTCTACTTCTTATCCTCATGTCACCTCATTTTACACATTAGTAAATCATCCTACTGTGTACTGTATTAAAACCAGCTCAATGCTTTTGTAGTGTAGTGTCTCATCTATCAAATGGTATGTACTCCCCTAGATAACAATGTTGCCTTATTTGGATTCTTTTAATTCTTATTTGCGTAGTATTTTCACTTTGTGATTTTGACTTTGTGATTGACACATATCCTATTTCTGTGTTACTTTGTTTTGCTATTTCTTTTATCTTTTCCTAAACCTCTCATGTTTTCCAGCTGATGAGTAAATACATGCAGTGTCCTTGGAAGTTCAGTTGCATTCATTACTTGCTTGATGAAATTCTTTTACATAATTTTCTGGTTGTGTCTTTATGTTTGGAGGGCATCTCATGAATTAATGCTGATTAGTGTATTTTGAGAGTAACATCGTGAGTAGAAGCTTGACCTGTTTTGCGTTCCCTTTGGAGTTTATGGATTATGCATTTCTGGGTATTAAAGATAATTACACATACCAGAAAAACATTGTCATGTGAAATAAGAAGTTACCAATATTGGCCTTTATGGAGACTGCAAGGGGATCCACTGAATAATACAAATATAACACAAAACAAAATGTGTTGCTGTGCTTGTACAGCACACATGCTAATAATTGTGCATTGCAAATAATAACCTGCAGCTAATATTATTGCACTGTAGTTAAAAGGGGTACCAACTGGTTTGTCGATATTTGTTTAGAGACCAGACAAAGAAGCCAAACAAAATGAAAAGAAAGCAATTCTTAACAGTTTGTATTTCATTAAAAAGGAAAAGTGGCTATACAGTTGTGCTAATAAGTTTACATACTCTGGCAGAATTTATGATTTCTTGGCCATTTTTCAGAGAATATGAATGATAACACAAAAACTTTTCTTTCACGCATGGTTAGTGTTTGGCTGAGGCCATTTATTATCATTCAATTGTTTACTCTTTTTAACTCATAATGACAACAGAAACTACCCAAATGAGCCTGATCAAAAGTTTACATACCGCAGTTCTTAATACTGTCTATTGCCCCCTTTAACATCAATGACAGCTTGAAGTCTTTTGTGGTATTTGTAGATGAGGCTCTTTATCTTCTCAGATGGTAAAGCTGCCCATTCCTCTTGGCAAAAAGCCTCCAGTTCCTGGAAATTCTTGGGCTGTCTTGCATGAACTGCACGTTTGGGATCTCCCCAGAGTGGCTCAATGATATTGAGGTCAGGAGACTGAGATGGGCACTCCAGAACCTTCACTTTATTCTGCTGTAGCCAATGACAGGTCAACTTGGCCTTGTGTTTTGGATCATTGTCATGTTGGAATGTCCAAGTACGCAGCTTCCTGGCTGATGAATGCAAATGTTCCTCCAGTATTTTTTGATAACATACTGCATTCATCTTTCCATCAATTTTGATCAAATTTCATGTGCCTTTTTAGCTCACATTTCCCCAAAACATCAGTGATCCATCTAAGAGTTTCACAGGCCTTGTTGACTCCTCTCCAAGTGTAGCATTTATGGTTGTGGAATAAAAGCTCAATTGTGGTCTTATCACTCCAAATGACTTTGTGCGAGAAGCAGCGGTGGCTGGTGTATAAGGGGCACTTGGGCGCCGCCTCCCCGCTGACAAGTAAAAAAAAAAAGTCAGCCCGCCCCCTACAGTAGGCGCCAGTATATGGACTTTACTTTTTTTTTCTTGGCTCCTTGCTGTCCGCTGACAGAAAGTAGTGAGCCGATTGGTCAGTCATAAAAGACTATGTGTGTGCGCTGAACAGGCACACACACATAGTCTGATTGGCTGCCCTAAGCCAGTGACTGACTGGCATTGGATGCTGTGGGCGGGACTGTGGCGGATGTGCTGGTTATGTGATTACTCACGCAGGCGCAGCACTCCGCCGGGTTTCAGTCCCCACTCCCACGTTGCTCACCATCCACTCCAGGCTCAAGCATGCTCTCCGCAAGCCGAAGCTCTGCACAGTGTCAGCCCAGTCTCTGCACGGTGATCTCTGTACACACCTGCCTGCCTATCAGATGGAGTAAGTGCGGGACTTGTCCCGACTTGGGGGGGGAGCGCCTATCTGGGACCCTGTATACCCTATCTGGTGACTGTATACCCTATCTGGTGACTGCATACCCTATCTAGGACCCTGTATACTCTATCAGGTGACTGTATACCCTATCTGGGACCCTGTATCCCTTTTACACTGTTATACAAGCTCTACACTCACTACTTTACATTGTAGAGCTTGTATAACTGTGTAAATTTGCTGTCCCCTCAATATAACTCAACACACAACCATTAATGTCTAAATCGCTGGCAACAAAAGTGAGTACACCCCTAAGTGAAAATGTCCAAATTGGGCCCCAAGTGTCAATATTTTCCAGCACTGCCTTAACCCTAATGGGCATGGAGTTCACCAGAGCTTCACAGGTTGCCACTGGAGTCCTCTTCCACTCCTCCTTGATGACACCACAGAGCTGGTGGATGTTAGAGACCTTGTGCTCCTCCACCTTCCATTTCAGGATGCCCCTAGATGCTCAATAGGGTTTAGGTCTGGAGACATGCCTGGCCAGTCCATCACCTTTACCCTCTACTTATTTAGCAAGGCAGTGGTCATCTTAGAGGCGTGTTTAGGGTCATTATCATGTTGAAATACTGCACTGTGGCACAGTCTCTGAAGGGAGGGGATCATGCTCCGCTTCAGTATGTCACAGTACATGTTGGCATTCATGGTTTCATGGTTCCCTCAATGAACTGTAGCTCCCCAGTGTCAGCAGAACTCATGCAGCCCAAGACCATGACACTCCCACCACCATGCTTGACTGTAGGCAAGACACACTTGTCTTTGTATTCCTCACCTGGTTGCTGCCACACACGCTTGACACCATCTGAACCAAATACGTTTATCTTGGTCTCATCAGACCACAGGACATGGTTCCAGTAATCCATGTCCTTAGTCTGTTTGTCTTCAGCAAACTGTTTGCGGGCTTTCTTGTGCATCATCTTTAGAAGAGTCCTCCTTACGGGACAACAGCCATGCAGACCAATCGGATGCAATGTCAGGGCATATGGTCTGAGCACTGACAGGCTGACCCCCCTCCCCTTCATGGTGAGGCCTGTTCTGAATGGAACCTGCCCTGTTTAACCGCTATATGGTCTTTGCCACCATGCTGCAACTCAGTTTCGAGGTCTTGGCAATCTTCTTATAGCCTAGGTCATCTTTATGTAGAGCAACAATTCTTTTTTTCAAATCCTCAGAGAGTTCTTTGTCATGAGGTGCCATGTTGAACTTCCAGTGACTAGTATGAGAGAGTGAGAGTGATAACACCAAATTTAACACACCTGCTCCCCATTCACACCTGAGACCTTGTAACAGTAATGAGTCACATGACACCGGAGGGAAAATGGCAAATTGGGCCCAATTTGGACATTTTCACTTAGGGGTGTACTCACTTTTGTTGCCAGCGGTTTAGTCATTAATGGCTGTGTGAATACAAGACAGAAAATGCGGCGCTTCAGTTATGTATAAATCTGCATCATAAAGGTTGCACTACACATTAAAGTGATTGGTGAGTATATAAGGTAAAGATTATAATGCAATATAAGTCTTGAGTGATCATGAATAAATAATCATGAATAAATAAATAAAGTCCAAAAATCTTCCACAAATAGTGACAGTCGCTGAACAGGTCTTCACATAAACGTATACATATGATCCGTGTTCAAAGTGTGCAGTGATTCAGGTGACATCCAAAAATGGTGAGTGGGTGCACTTACCAGAGGCTGGTAGGACACCAGCATTCAACGAAGTCTTGTAGTTTCCGGGTCAGACAGATGAACAGTGGTGGTTATAAAGTGACAAGTGCTCACACAGGTACTTCATATGTGACTATCCGAAACTTGAAATCATAAGCGCTTACTAGAGGCCAGTAAGTAACCAGCAGTAGTGATCAAGACCCCTTGGGAGGAGGGAAGGGCCGAAGAGGAGAATGGGTGGAAAAGATTCCTCTCAGATCCTGGATCAACCTGGGACACCCCAGAAGACGTTTGTTGTAAACGAAACACATTGGGTCCTGTCCCCCCGGTTCACTGCGTTTGGAAGATCTTTTTATCAGAGCTCTGTATCTTTTACAATGTAAGTGCTTTTAACTACACTTTGGAATACATTTTCTAAACTGAATTACGCTATGGAGCACCTTTCTTTTGTTATGTTTTAAAACCACTTGAACGTTCTCATCCGGCATCACTGGCACCAATAACCCCCACGAGAGGACAAAGAAGTGGTTGATCCAGGATCTGAGAGGAATCTCTTCCACCCATCCTCCTCTTCGGCCCTCTCAGATCCTGGATCAACCTGGGACACCCCAGAAGACGTTTGTTGTAAACGAAACGCGTTGGATCCTGTCCCCCCGGTTCACTGCGTTTGGAAGATCTTTTTATCAGAGCTCTGTATCTTTTACAATGTAAGTGCTTTTAACTACACTTTGGAATAAATTTTCTAAACTGAATTACGCTATGGAGCACCTTTCTTTTGTTATGTTTTAAAACCACTTGAACGTTCTCATCCGGCATCACTGGCACCAATAACCCCCACGAGAGGACAAAGAAGCGGTTGATACAGGATCTGAGAGGAATCTCTTCCACCCATCCTCCTCTTCGGCCCTTCCCTCCTCCCAAGGGGTCTTGATCACTACTGCTGGTTACTTACTGGCCTCTGGTAAGCGCTTATGATTTCAAGTTTCGGATAGTCACATATGAAGCACCTGTGTGAGCACTTGTCACTTTATAACCACCACTGTTCATCCGTCTGACCCGGAAACCACAAGACTTCGTTGAATGCTGGTGTCCTACCAGCCTCTGGTAAGTGCACCCACTCACCATTTTTGGATGTCACCTGAATCACTGCACACTTTGAACACGGATCATATGTATACGTTTATGTGAAGACCTGTTCAGCGACTGTCACTATTTGTGGAAGATTTTTGGACTTTATTTATTTATTCATGATTATTTATTCATGATCCCTCAAGACATATATTGCATTATAATTTTTACCTTATATACTCACCAATCACTTTAATGTGTAGTGCAACCTTTATGACACAGATTTATACATAACTAAAGCGCCGCATTTTCTGTCTTGTATTCTCACTTCTCCAATTTGGTTGATTGTTATGCTGGCAGCTAAAATACATATATAGAGGTAGCGCGATATTCCCTTTTCCAAGATTAATGGCTGTGTGTTGAGTTATTTAGAGGGGACAGCAAATTTACACTGTCATTTCTTCAGTGTTGTCACATGAAAATATATAATAAAATATTTACACAAATGCTAGGGGTATACTCACTTTTGTATATATTACGCTGCCTTCACTGTAGATTGTATATACAGCTCATTCAGTATATAGAGTCAGTTCAGGCAGTGTAAGAAATAAGAATATATATATACAGTATAGTTACAGTGTTCTGCCACCACCAACACCTAAGGCCCAATTTTTCTGCACCTGTTTTGTCATTATAATTTTTAAAATAAATTACAACAGCAGGGCCCGTTCCTGTGCCCAAAAAGAGTAATTGTGAGGGGTTATAGTGCTCTGCCACCACCAACACTCAAGGCAAATTTTTCTGTACCTATTTGCCTGGGGCATGTCATTACAATTTATTAAATAAATAACAACAGCAGGGCCCGTTCCTGCACCCAACAAGAGTAATTGTGAGGGGTTCCAGCGTTCTGCCACCAAAACACTCAAGGCCCAATTTTTCTGCACCTGTTTGACTGGGTCATGTCATGCTCTTAACCACTTCCCTACCGCCGTATACAGAATGACGGCTGGGAAGTTGTTCAGTTATCCTGACTGGGCATCATATGACATCCAGCAGGATAACATGCTGGCGCACTCCCGCAGGGACACACAGCGTGGCGATCGCGGGTGACCCGTGTCCCCCGGACACAGGCCCTCCTCAATTAGGGTAAACAGCCAAAAAATTGGCTGTTTACTACATAATCGGATGTTTCTAATCACAGTTGATCACTTTTGGGACCAGTATTGGAGACGTGCCTGAAGTGCGCCCCCGAAGGCGTGCACAACGGCAATGGAGGGGGGCATGGGTCCCTTTGACGCAGCGCTTCCCCGATCATGGTAAACAGGCTGTTTATCACGTGATCAACTGTGTCCAATCACAGCTGGTCACAAGAATAAACAAAACACAAAAACACATTCCAATTGTCATGTTCTAATATGGTAAGCTTTCTCTTGCCGGAAGCGATTTGTCAAATGTTTCCTTGTGTTGTTATTTGGCATGATGGAAATAAATAAACATACTGAAACAAAAAAAAAGTCAGCAGTTAAAAATACTGTAGCTGCTGACTTTTGATATACGGATAGGAACAGCCCAGCGCAGGAATCCAGTGCTGTCATCAACCGGGCCAGTTTTTCACCAGTCTTCAAGTCCCTGGCACTGCCATCTTGCTTGTGGCGATCCAGGTGTGACTTCCTAGTGTTTCACAGTCAGCTTTCCATTGCCCTTTTTAACCCCTCGACCTCTTCACTAGACAGAGTGGAAAGCGTGATAGATGCTAATTACTCCTGGAGAGCATCATCGGTTACCCCTCCCTGAGACTGATACAAAGAACTGTAGAACAGTTCAAACATCGATAGAATCTCTTGTGTATCCTCAACTATAAGCCCCAGAGAGTTACGCAATTGCAGTATCGAAATTGGGGTATAAGCGGGCCTCAATAGAAATGCTAAGAGATGACCCTTTTTGTCTCCAAACTCAAATATCCATGTACTTTGATGCAGTTGACCTTTACTAGACCATTCTGCCATAAGTAGACAATAGGAGCGAACATTCCTGCCAGGTCCTATAATTAGCTGGGGAAGAATCGCTTACATAACAGCATTCCGCCTGAGCGACCTGTTCCTCTAGTTTCTTTGCATCAGCCTCTAGACTCCTAGAAAAGCTTCTAACTTCCGTCATATATACTCCCCCAAGTGTCGCCTTAAAAGTGTCCCATTGGTTATACATATCAGCGGTATTATTGTTTTCTGCCCAATATTGAGTAATCACCAATTTTTACACATTTCTCTTGTGACAAACCAGTGTTCATACACCAATGGTGAATTCTACCCATGTCCCCCACGCTCAAGCACACTTCCATGGGGGAACGGTCTTAAATAGCCCTTGACATATACTTTATACTTTGTATTAATGGGAGACCCTCTAAAGGAATGAGCAGCATATCAATGTGTGATAGTGTATGGTGAGTCTCTGAGTGGCAGGAAAATTCCCTGACCTCAACTGTAATTTAACTTTATTTTATGCTCTGTTTCCAAAAGTGAGGCGGCCCGTCTTGCATTTTAGCTGCAATTGCTGCTTTAACTACTGTGTAAAATGACCTATTACACTGCCTGTTTGGATAGGAATGTCTGAAAAACATTTTAATTGTATTCAGATTAGTAAGATCATGCTAGTTGAATAATATTTCTACTGTAATAATGTAGGCATTTCTTTTCAAGGTGCTGGATCTGACATGACAGCTCTGTGATTTATAACTGATAAATATTTTAGATACTGTATGATTTTCAGTCTCCAGAAATGCAGATGTTGGCTGTCATGTTGTGCCAAATTAGTAACTGGTCAAGACGCCACACTTTGATCAGGGTATAATTACAGCCATTCCATCTGTACGATAGATTATTTGTTTATAGTTATTTCATACTTTACCGACATATTATTACAAATTTCAGAAAGAAACCTATATGTGTAGACACAATTTTCTTTCCCTGTCAACTTACTTTATTTGAAGTTATAGGAAATGCTACAGATTGAAATCATTTTATTGTAAATTATTTAGAATCTTTAGACTGTTTTGAAAATCATACATCAAACTGAATAATAAACATATCCATAATATGTTTAGAATTAGAAAGTTTACTACTGAGCCCTAAAGAATCCTTCACAAAACTTCAAAAAACTTTTCAGCTATAGAACTATAGTACATAATTTATTCCTTCTGCTTAATAGGCTCTGAAAGCATATGGAGGCACCAACAATAAACAGTGTGAAGGAAGTCAATGGCAAAGAAAGAGAAGGTACTAGATTGGTTGTAAGTAGTGGCATGAAAGAGCAGCATGGAACTTGCGCTCCACTTTGACCCGATCTCTAATATAGACACTAAGATAATGACTTATTTATCTTTGTAGGAGATGAAATGTTTCTTTGTAGACAGTCACCACTCAAATTGTTTGCAAGTATTCAAGAAGATCAGACGTAGAGCCCCTTATTAACTTGCATATACAGGACCTAAAACATCTAACTAAAAAAGATCTGAAAAAATCAATCTACAAAATCCAGGACATATACG
>BLSH010005647.1:445241-467489 GCA_018402905.1 Glandirana rugosa | reverse complement strand
CGGACCTGATTGGAAAGCCCATGTGAAACCAGCCTAACAGTTTTGTTCACGTGTTGCATTTGCTTTGCTTCGTTCAATAATGATACCCCATGTTGCTTTCTTGATGCTTTAAAGCCTCCATAGAAGTCTATGATAAAGCTCACCAACAGCACGTGCAGTTTTTGAGAAGCTTTTATTCAGAGACAGCTTTGCTTTGTTTTGGAGGTATTGCAGGTATGAGATATCCCAGGATGCACTGGGAAACCAACAAGTGAACCAGAAAGACGTCATCAGCAGTCACTTCCGGTTCTTGTGTATATATTCTGGAAGTGTCTGGTGCAGATATCACATCTGGTGTGTAGCGTGGAGCAGCAGGAAGGTGAGCAGGGTCCAGATTGGAGCGGAACGACTAGCAGACAGCACACACTCTGTGCAACATGGACCGGAGAGGGAGGACTGAGCAGAAGAGGAACAGCAGAGCTGGGGGACTGGAGGAGGAATAACTAGTAATGTCACACATGGTGCGCAGCACGGGAACAATATATTGGGAGGTGAGCGTGGATTGGAGAGAGAGGAGGATCATAAAACCAGAGCATTAGCAGAGCTAGGGATTACTACTGAGTGGGGGATCAGCAGAGCTGGGGGTTACTACTGAGTGGGGGATCAGCAGAGCTGGGGGTTACTACTGAGTGAGGGATCAGCAGACCTGGGAGTTGGAATAACAATTGGTGTTGGGATTTGTCACACTGGACTTTATTATATACAGTTTGTGTCCATAATTCAGTTATGTATGGACACACTGGATGTTATTATGTGTTGCATTTTTATGTAAGATTTAACATTCACTATATACTTGTGAGTGCTATCCTTTCTTTTACTATTTTTTCATTCAATTTATTTGTGTATTTAAATCTGCTAGTACATCTAACACTCCCCTTTCCCCTAGGCTTACAATGCTGCGGTCCAAAGGTGCCCTCTGTGCTCCTTTATCCAGAATGGGGGCACTCTAATACAGGAGGTGTGTTACTGGCCAGATCACCAGGTGAAAACAAAGGGGAAAACCAGAGTCTTAGTCCGCAGGGTTCAATATTGAGTTGGCCCACCCTTTGCAGCTCTAACAGCTACAACTCCTCTGGGAAGGCTGTCCACAAGGTTTAGGAGTGTCTATGGGAATGTTTGACCATTCTTCCAGAAGCGCATTTGTGAGGTCAGGCAATGATGTTGGATGAGAACGCCTGGCTCGCAGTCTCCACTCTAATTCATCCAAAGGCCTCATACACACGGACGTTTTTTGACGCCGGCGTTTTCAGGCGTTTTTTGCAGCTCTCCATGTTAGTCAATGGCCCCATAAAAACATCGGCGTTTTTGAGCTGTAGATGGCGTCGGCGTTAGTGAGCTGAAAGTAGAACCCACGGCCATCGCGTTCTAAGGCTGTAACGTTTTGGCGTTTTTTGAAGCCGACGTTTTTAGGTTGAAAAATAGCAGAGGGATGATTTTTTTTAAAAAACGCCTATTGACGCCGATGCTCACTAACGCCGATGCATGACGCCGAAAAACGCAGATTTTTTTTCCTTGACATTGGGCCCCGACGTTTTGTTTATTTTTAAAGATACGCCCGTGTGTATGAGGCCTAAAGGTGTTCTATCGGGTTGAGGTCAGGACTCTGTGCAGGCCAGTGAAGTTCCTCCACCCCAAACTTGCTCATCCATGTCTTTATGGACCTTGCTTTGTGCACTGGTGCGCAGTCATGTTGGAACAGGAAGTTGAACATTGGGAGCATGAAATTGTCCAAAATGTCTTGGTTTGCTGACGCCTTAAGAGTTCCCTTCACTGGAACTAAGGGGAACAGCCCAACCCCTGAAAAACAACCCCACACCATAATACCCCCTCCACCAAATGATTTGGACCAGTGAACAAAGCAAGGTCCAAAAAGACATGGATGAGCGAGTTTGGGGTGGAGCAACTTGACTGGCCTGCACAGAGTCCTGACCTCAACCCAAAAGAACACCTTTTGGGTGAATTAGAGTGGATACTGTGAGCCAGGCCTTCTCATCAAACATCAGCGCCTGACCTCACAAATGCTCTTCTGGAAGAATGGCCAAACATTCCCATAGACACTCCTAAACCTTGTGGACAGCCTTCCCAGAAGAGTTGAAGCTGTTATAGCTGCAAAGGGAGGGCCAACTCAGTATTGAACCCTACAGACTAAGACTGGGATGCCATTAAAGTTCATGTGCGTGGAAAGGCAGGCGTCCCAATACTTTTGACAATATAGTGTATGTGGACATGGATGATCACAATTTAAATCATTTTTATTTTTGGCTACAAATCCCCTGCGCTGCATTCCAAGCAGCAGCCAATAATGAATCACCAAGCCGCACCATTGCTAGCTGCACTACCTGCTGTACTTGCCGTTGATGAAAATTGGAACACGCCTGACAGCTAAAGCGGTAGTAAACCCCTACTACTGTTTTTACCTACAGGTAAGCCTATAATAAGGCTTACCTGTAGGTAAAAAGAATATCTCCTAAACCATTCACTCTGCATGCAGCCGCTGACATTAGCGGCGCATGCGCTCTGATGATCCGGTGGAGGCGGCCGGCAAATCAGAGCTGGCTGCCGTAACGAAGAGCTCCCGCCGGCACGTGCGGGAGTGACGTCACGCGGCTCTGGTCACTCACAGCGCCGGAGCCGCGTACCCGGAAGAAAGAAGAGGACCATCATGTCAGCATCCTTAGCGCTGACCGACTCGGGTATCGGGGGTCTCGTTCTATGTGATGCATACTAACATATTATGCTATTCTCTTGCAGGATTTTTTTTTTTTTTTAATCAGGCGGGTTTTCGCAATCCAAATTTTCAAATTCCAAATTTCCGTATTTTTGAAATTCTGAATTTAGAATTTTTGAATGCCAAATTTTTGAATTTTCGAATTCCTAATTCCCGAATTATGGAAATTAGAAAATTCGGAAATTAAGAAAGAAAATCCAAAAATTCAAAGGAACGAAAATTTTAAATAATAACTTTTAAATTATAGGTATTGAAGTTTCCTTTCAAATTTGGTTGTTAGTGAACATAACGAATACATATTTATCTGAAGTTATGAATTATCTGAAATAACCCTGCATCTAAACAAATGGAATGGAACAAATTAATAATAAATAATAATAATTAAAAGTTTTTATTATTATTTAATATTATTAATTCATTACGTTCCATTCGTTAGATACGACATTCGTTGTTTCGGATAAATCGTAACTTCGGATAAATTCGTATTCGTTACGTTCACTAACAGCTAAATTTGAAAGGAAATTCCAATACCTATAATTTAATACTTATTATTAGTTAGTTATTATTTCAGATTTTCGAATTTTCGTTTTCGGATTTTCGTTCTTTTGAATTTTTGGATATTCATTTTTTTGGGATTTTCGAATTCTTGAATGTTCAAATTTCCGAATTTTTGAATTTAGGAAAATCGAATTTTCGAAATTTCGAATTTCCAAATTTCCAAATTTCGGATCTTTGAATTGACGAATTTCCAAAATTTCGAATTCCCGAATTATTGAAAATTTGGAAAATCGAAGATTCAGATATTTCCGAATTAATAAATTTGGCGAAATTCGTTAAAAAACCGAATTTGGAACTAAACGAATTGCACGTGTCTAATGCGCAGCTCAGTGTAGTACAATTTTGGCATTGGCCGTGTTAAACTGACCCCTGCACATGCATGGGAATGACATCATCTTGACCTGGCCAATTAAAGTGGCCAAAGATCAGAACCTGGAAGAAGTTGAGAAGATGACAGTGGCCAAAAAGAAGCTCCTGGACATCATGTTGGAGATAAATATCAGGGCTGGGACAAGGGGAGGGCAGGAGCTGCAGTTCTTCTGGGCACAGTAAACAAAGAGTAAAAAAATGGATGCAGGGTGGTACACCCATTCTACGGTAAGTATCAATAGTGGGAGTTGCAACTCTGGATCCATGCCTTGAGTGCCGGACAACCCTGTCCCAGTACTGGTGAGTGTGATGGAAGTCACTTTGGGTGGGGGGGCCTGTGGAACCCAGTTTACCTTAGAGGGGTCAGGAAACTCCTTTTTTAGCTCCCCCTCTTTATGTGTAAGTCACCCTGTGTCTATTAGAGGCACAGGGTGATCTGAGAAGCCCAAGCTGGCCTGATCTAACCAGACCCACTACACTGGACTTATCATTTAATTTTACCACTGAACCAGCCAGGTTGTCTACACTATGTTTAGAATACCGACATTAGACATTTGAACTGTGTGCAGGCACGCATGCACAAGTCAAAAGAGAGGAGAAGCTCCTTCAACATAATGCAATGCATACTAGCCCATTATGTGGCACTTACCTGCAGACGAAACCTGCAATGTCCCCGCTTGAGGCCGCATCCATGACTGCCCCTCTTCCTTCCGGGGCCACGGACTCTGGCTCTGTGACTGGCCGGAGTCGTGTGATGTCACACCGCCAGTCACGGCACTCGCTAGTGAAGAAGTGGTACGGAAGGCTGTTTCTTCACAGCGCATGCGCCAATGCGCGGTACAAGGTACATATCTCCTAAACGGCGCACGTTTAGGAGATATTTACAGTACCTATAGGTAAGCCTTATTATAGACTTACCTATAGGTACATGTTTTAAATTAAGGTTTACAACTAGAGTTGAGCGAACTTCTAGAAGTCCGGGTTCTGCTGGTTCGGCCGAACTTCGGGATAAAGTCCGGGTTCGGGTCCGGACAGAACCCGAACTTTGTCCCGGACCCCGAACCCCATTGAAATCAATGGGGACATGGACTTTTAGGCACAAAAATGGCTGTAAAATAGTCCTGGAAAGTCCTAGAGGTCTGCAAAAGGAAGGAAATTGGGGTAAGGGTGGGACAAGCGACCTACAAAGAAATGGGAACAGGGAAATAACTTTAAATATTTTTTAAAAAATAAAAACATAAAAAAAGCAAAAATGGAGGTGAATGTGGATCATCTTCAAACTGGGTCTGAAAAGTATTAATTAACGGTAGAGGCCATATAACTGTTCTAAAATCATCTTCAAACTGTGTCCAAAAAGTATAAATAAGCGGGGAGAACCCATATCACTGTTCTGCAAACATCTGGAAACTGTGTGTGTCACTTTAAATATAACCGGGAATAACTGAACATCTGTTCTGCACACATCTGTAAAGTCTGTGTGTCACTTTAAATATAGCCGGGAATAACTGAACATCTGTTCTGCACACATCTGTAAAGTCTGTGTGTCACTTTAAATCTAGCCGCTAATAACTGAGCATCTGTTCTGCACACATCTGTAAAGTCTGTGTGTCACTTTTAATATAGCCGGTAATAAATGAACATCCGTTCTGTACACATCTGTAAAGTCTGTGTGTCACTTTAAATATAGCCGCTAATAACTGAACATCTGTTCTGCACACATCTGCAAAGTCTGTGTGTCACTTTAAATATAGCCGCTAATAAATGAACATCTGTTCTGCACACATCTGCAAAGTGTGTGTGAAACTACAGCATAGAGAAGAACAGGTATATGGTTTCGCTCTGCTAGAGTTTCAAAACCAGTTTGCAGATGTTTGCAGAACAGTGATATCATATCACTGTTCTGCAAACATCTGCAAACTGGTTTTGAAACTCTAGCAGAGCGAAACCATATACCTGCATGCCCAGATTTTGTTTATAGATGTGTTGAAAAGTTTGTATGTTCCTGTGCCTCATGTGATTGGATGTAAAATTTATCCCACCCTGTGTCTCTTATGTTCTTCAATAAAGTCTTATGCTTTTATTCGCCCTACACTGCTGTCTCGACAAGTGACTGGGTGAGCTGAAGGATCTTGGATCATGCTGGTACTGGGCAAGGGAAGCTTATACGGCGGACATTCTCCTCAAGAGTACGGGGCCCATCACATTGGTGGTAGCGGTGGGATCATGCTTCCTTGTTGTGAACACATCCACACCACCACCACCGGGATCCAAGATTGGGATAGCAGACTTTGGTCACCCCAACAGAGATATGGCTCTGGCATCAGAGTTTGAGGGGGTCCTGCGGATCGCCCTTTCAGTGTACCCCAGGCCTGTGTCTGCAGATCAATACCTGGAGCTCGGGCAGCAGATTCAGATGGAGCTCTGGACTGGACCCTCCAGGTTGCTGGTATATACCAGGGCAAGTGCTTTCCAACCCCAGCGGAATGGATCAGTCACCAACGGGAGATGTTGATGCCATTCCTGGGAAAGTGACCCCAGGAGCAATGGATGTCGGAGTTGGACAGGCTGGTCCAGCAGGAGATAGAGCTGGACAATCGATATCAGGCTCTGCAATGGCACGAAGAGTAGGAATATTTAGGGGAGACAACAGAATGCTCTCCGGAGGGATATGACTTTCGATTGCTGTGGGAGAGCCTTACAGATGGTTTTGTGTTTGGTGATGAAGGGTAACCTACCCTTGAGGACCTGCGAGGATACAGAGAGGCTATGCTCGGTCTTGCAGGGGTCTCAGAGCTTAAACCTGATCTGGAATACTTGCCAAGGAAAGTACAGCACCTGGAAAGGGCATACAGGAAACTGCTAGAACAAGTTCAGCAGCATGCCCTAGAATCCGCAACAGAAACTTCGGAGATTGCCATACCCAAAGCTGAAGTGCTGACAACAGGGCAGGGAGCTGCTAGCCTGTGCCCAGCACTGATAACATCTTCTGGGTTCCACGGACAGGAGATGGTGAACCTCTATCCCCAGACACCAGTTCCAGAGACTGGGTATTTAATAGACTTTTCTGCTGAGGGGGAACAACCCAGTGAGCCTCCAGCAAAAGAGCTGGATTCAGAGCATGGTGCTGATAACCTCTGCACACAACAATCAACTCCACAGGAGCTCCAGGGAGAGAATGCAATCGGCACCTCACAACTGCAGATGAGCTGGTGTCTGTGGATGGGACTGCTGTCTCCACTGACAGCAACCGTGCAGAAGAGCTTGCAACAGGGCAGAGTGCTGCTGGCCTCTGCCCTCAACTAACAGAAGATGGAATTCATGTGGTAGTGGATGGGACTTCATTCTCCACTGACACAACCCCAGAAAAAGGTCCGGCATTGGGACAGGAGTATATCAGCCTTGCCCTCACAACACTGGGGGATTTTCATCTAGCAAAAGTGGATAGGACTACAGTCTCCACCTGTATACCCCAGGGATGCTGGGCAGTCGACCTAGATCCCCAACAGCATGACAAAGTGAGCCCAGCCACCCTGTCTTCTCTTCAGCAGCTGAGAGGACTCCAGGGAGAAGGGTCAGTCCCCAGTTCCCCATTTCCCCAGTTCCCTGCTTCTCCCTAGCAGCAGGTATGGTATATCCTATGGGAGAGGCAGAGGTTGGCTGGGTGAGTAATGCTCTATTCGGGACCATTTGTTTGGGATACAGGCATCGGGGGACAGACTAACTTTGAAGTCAACCCATCTGGGGTCTCCTTCTGTGTTAGTCTCCTGCTAAAAGGAAAAAACCCAGCTTACCTTAGAGGGGTCAGGAGACTCCTTTTTCAGCTCCCCCTCTTATGTGTAAGTCACCCTGTGTCTATTAGGGGCACAGGGTGACCTGAAAAGCCCAGACTGGTCTGATCTAACCAGACCCACTACAACCACACTGGACTCAGCATTTCATTTCACCCCTGAACCAGCCAGGCTGTCTACACAATGTTTAGAACACTGACATTGAACATTTGAACTGTGTGCAGGCATAGGACAGGAGAAGCTCCTTTAACAGGTCTCTCCATGAAAGTAGGGATCTGTGTGCCCAGTTACTGATTTAAATAGTTGTCGAAAGGTAAAATCTTTCAGTAACACTAGTTGTTGGCTGCATGCCCAGATTTTGTTTATAGATGTTGTGAAAAATGTGAATGTCCCTGTGCCTCATGTGATTGGATGTAAAGTTTATCCCACCCTGTGTCTCTATGCCAACAAGGAGGGTCTTTTCTTCAATAGTCTTATGTTTTTATTCACCCTACACTGCTGTCTTGACAAGTGACTGGGTGAGCTGAGGGATCTGGGATCGTGCTGGAACTGGGCAAGGGAAGCTTATATGGTGGGCATACGGGGTCCGTCACAGCGATTATAATTCTAAAGGAATCAATGACAAATGGGACTAAAATGTTTTGTTTGAAGATAATTTTAAATAAATAAATAAAAAAAATGATTTAACCATAACAGTATTTTATGAATGAAAGCTACGATGTTCAAGATATCTACCCTAGAAGAGACCAGATTTCGACCACAGAGGAGGATGCGTAGAAAAATCACTGTAGTGTGGACAGGATGAGTAGCACTTTGCAAACTTTTTTTTTTTTTTTACATACAAATCTAAAGGAAAAAGGAAAGAAGGCATCTAGGAAAACTAAAAATGGTTCACTAAGGCTAGGTTCACACTGCTGCAGTGTGAATTTTCTGTGAATTTAATACGATTGCGATGCAAGTTTTTTCAGTTCAGACACAAGTGCGATTTCTACATGTGTTGGTGCGAATCTACTGCAAAGCTGTAGCTGGAGTTGGAGGGGGAAACTATCCCAATGATGTGAATGGGAGATTGCGTTTTCAATCCGTGTTGTATTGTAGTCTATGGAGCTGAATTCGCAAAGCACAGCATTGCACACGGACATGGGCGTCCGCAGATAGGGGCAAGGGGGGGGGGGCAATTGCCCCCCCTGGAATCAGGGATCGGATCGGGGGTTGCCCACTAGGTCCTTATCCTCTTGGGCTATGTATGAAGTCTCTGATCATCTCGTGTGCCATGTCCACAGTCTCAGACCATCTCCTGTACTATGTCTGCAGTCTCTGACCATCTTCTGTAGTATGTCTGCAGTCTCTGATGATCTCCTGTAGTATGTCTGCAGCCTCTGACCATCTCCTGTAGTATGTCTGCAGTCTCTGACCATTCCTGTAGTATGTCTGCAGTCTCTGACCATCTCCTGTAGTATGTCTGCAGTCTCTGATGATCTCCTGTAGTATGTCTGCAGTGTCTGATCATCTCCTGTTCTATGTCCGCAGTCTCTGACTGTCTCTTATACTATGTCTGCAGTCTCTGACTGTCTCTTGTACTATGTCCGCAGTGTCTGACCGTCTCCTGTATCATGTCTGCAGTCTCTGACCATCTCCTGTACTATGTCCGCAGTCTCTGACCATCTCCTGTACTATGTCTGCAGTCTCTGACCGTGATAATGTGATAATGTCAAAAAGCAGCACAGCATGGGTGACCTTAAAATGATGCCCCCCCCTGAAAAAATTTCTGCGGACGCCCATGCACAGGGATCAAACTCGCACAGGACCCTTTCTTTTCACGGATTAGATTTGAAACGCATCAGTGTGAACTGCCCTGATAGAACACTATGTTATTGGAGATGCCTTGCGAATTTAATCTATCGCAACGGCTTAAATTCGCAGTAGAGAATTTTTTTTTTTTAATATTTGTATTTATTTACACAAAACAGTATCTTTTGAATGAAAGCTACAATGTTTAACATTCACACCAGAAGAGACCATTGCAGGATGATGCTTAGAAATGTGGAAAGGATGAGTAATGCTTTTCAAACCATTTTTTAAAAAATGCATTTATATTTATTACAAATTATTTTTTAAAAAGTCAACAAAAAAAAAAAAATAAAGGAAAAAAGAAACAAGTCATTAAAACTAATATGGGTTTACTAGAGGTTAATAAGGGGCTAAAATGTTGTTTTAAGAAAAAAAAATGTTTTTTTTAAATGTATTTACACGTAGCAGTAATTTATGAATGAAAGCTACATTGTTTTACATATTCACCCCAGAAGAGACCATTGGACCATGGAGGAGGTTGTGTAGAAAATCAACGTAGTGTGGATAGAATGAGTAGTGCTTTGCAAACCGTTTTTATTTTATTTTTTTTGTACATACAAATGTTTTTTAAAAATCTGCAAAAAAAAGCTAAAAGGAAAGAAGGCATTAATGAAAATGAATATGGGTTCACTAAGGCTTAATAAGGGGCTAAGCTGTCGTTTTTTAAATATCTTTGTTTATTTAAACACAAGCAGTAATTTATGAATGAAAGCTACAGCGTTTTACATATTCATCCTAGAAGAGACCATTAGACTATGGCGGAGGATGTGTAGCAAATCACTCTAGAGGGGATAGGATGAGTAATGCTTTGCAAACCAATTTTTTTATGTTTAAAAAAAAAAATTAGCAAAAAAGAAGGCTGTAGTGTGGAACGGATGAGCTGGGCTTTGCAAACTTTTTTCTTTTTATTTGGAGGGGTTATCTAAACTAAAAGCCTTGAAGCTAGGAACAGGCTTGAAATATCAAAGTGTAATATTGTATATCTTATTACTAAAAAAGGACGTACATACTGTATATCTATCTATCTATTAGAGCTGCACGGTTCGGGCCAAAATAAGAATCACGATTTTTTTGCTTAGAATAAAGATCACGATTCTCGCGGCGTAATATATTAAATATAAAAAAAATTGGGCTAACAGCACTGTTTAGTTTTTTGAAAGGGTAATTTTTCCAAAAAAAATTGCGTTTAAAAGTCCACTGCGCAAACAGCGTGTGACATAAAATATTGCAACAACCGCCATCTTATTCTCTAGGGTCTCTGCTAAAAAAAAATATAATGTTTGGGGGTTCTAAATCATTTTTTAGCACAAAATAATGGATTTTTATTTGTAAACAGCAAGTGTCAGGAAAGATTTAGTCTTTAAATGGTTAAACCAAACAACTATACAAGGGGGGGTTCAATCAGAGTTCATTTCTTTGAAGTAAATTACTTTGTATCTGTTTTAGCGTCTTTTATCAATGGTGACTCAGAACTTGGCTCTCTGCCCAGACTTGGAAGTCTCCCCTGAGACTCAAGTCGCTCCGACTTGAAAAGACTTCAGGCACTTGCATTGACTTTTATTACTGTCAAGTCGTGCTGAGTCGCCCCGCAAGTCGGATCCCATTAACTGCACTGAAAATCGCCCAATGGAGATTGCGGGGGGGGGGGGTGGATCGAGATCGCGATTTTAATACGATTAATCGTGCAGCTCTACTATCTATCTATATACACACTATATTACCAAAAGTATTGGGACACCTGCCTTTACACGCACATGAATTTTAATGGCATCCCAGTCTTAGCCCGTAGGGTTCAATATTGAGTTGGCCCACTCTTTGCAGCTATAACAGCTTCAACTCTTCTGGGAAGGCTGTCCACAAGGTTTAGGAGTGTGTCTATAGGAATGTTTGATCAACCTTCTAAAAGCTCATATGTGAGGTCAGACACTGGTGTTGGATGAGAAGGCCTGGCTCGCAGTCTCCGCTCTAATTCATCCCAAAGGTGTTCTATCGGGTTGAGGTCAGGACTCTGTGCAGGCCAGTCAAGTTCCTCTACCCCAAACTCGCTCATCCATGTCTTTATGGACCTTGCTTTGTGCACTGGTGTGCAGTCATATTGGAACAGGTAAGGGGCCATCCCCAAACTGTTCCCACAAAGTTGGGAGCATGAAATTGTCCAAAATATCTTGGTATGCTGACTCTTTAAGAGTCCCCTTGACTGGAACTAAGGGGCCAAGCCCAACCCCTGAAAAACAACCTCACACCCTAATCCTCCCTCCACCAAATGATTTGGACCAGTGCACAAAGCAAGGTCCATAAAGACATGGATGAGCAAGTTTGGGGTGAAAGAACACCTTTGGGATGAATTCGAGCGCAGATTGCGAGCCAGGCCTTCTCATTCAAAATCAGTGCCTGACCTCACAAACGCACTTCTGGAAAAATGGTCAAACATTCCAATAGACACTCCTAAACCATGTGGACAGCCTTCCCAGAAGAGTTGAAGCTGTTATAGCTGCAAAGAGTGGGCCAACTCAGTATTGAACCCTACGTACTAAGACTGGGATGCCATTAAAGTTCATGTGCGTGTAAAGGCAGGTGTCCCAATACTTTTGGTAATATAGTGTATATGTAATATATTGTGTATATATATATATATATATATATATATATATATGCAAATATTTAAGATCTTCAAAAAAAAATTCTCTTGAAAAGTATTTTTTTGCTTTGCTGAATAAATACTGATATTCATTGTGAATTAACTGATTTTATATTTTATCATTTCTTAACATTGCCTCCAGTGAATGACACCGGGTATGCACAGGCAGCAGGCCAATAATCCACCAAGATTCCATTAAGAAAACAAAACAGAAGCCTTCAAGGCTTCCAGATAAGTTTAATTTAGAAAGTTGCCACCAAAGAAGTCTTATAAGAAGTGGAGGATACATTATCAAGCCATCTCTCCATTAATTTCAATAAAGCCGATGCTGTGAGGTTGTGCAAAACTGAGATTATGTTTCTGCATGAAATAATTCAATAATTCAGTACTTGGAAAATGACATAATTGCGGCTGGTGATGGATAATAATGATTTTACGGCTTGATTCATGAACTGTATAATGTATAGGACTGAGTATGTCTGAGAATACTTTATCACAATGATAACGTGGAGCCAACACCTACACAGACTGAAGACTGTCAGAGCCACAGCTTACCCATCGCATCAACTGTAGGCGGAAATGCAAGAATCATGAACAACCATGGCATTCCAATTAAACAAAATAGAAGATATTTAAATCATATCTAAAAGGTAAAACTTTTTATTCTTTTATTTTTTATTAATGCGTGGCAGAATAAAAAACGCTGTTAGATTTCTTTTTTTGCTACAAAAATGGAAATTGAAGCGCCACACCACTGCTAAGCGGTCCAGATGCAACTGTATTCAAAAAAAAATCAGGGGGACAGTCCAAAGGGTACCCAATGTGTTTTGGGGGTCTAAAAATGCCCCCTTCATCAGGGCTTGTTTGCAGGGCCGGCTCTACCATTAAGCGGAGTAGGCGGCCGCCTAGGGTGCCACTGCCACCCAGAGCGTCCAGCCGCTGTTGATCTGTCACTGGTCTGCATCGATCACTCATGTCAATGGAGAGCCATGGCTGGCAGCACACCAGGGCAGTAAAATGAGGCGGGTCCAGGGGCACAGGTGCAGGCCTATGGACCACGGCTAAAGAAATGGGCAGAGAGGTGCTGCAAAAATCTCCACCACCTCCATCGTATACATGGACAGGGCAAAGGGGGTGGAGTCAGGGGCAGAGCCAAATGGGGGGGCGGCAAAATGAGGTTTCGCCTAGGGTGTCAAAAATCCTTGCACCAGCCCTGCTTGTTTGAAGTTGTATCTAGACCTTTTAGTAGTGGTGTGGTACTTCAGTTTATCTCCATCAACATCAATATTTTAAGACAGCAATACCAATAAGTGCCGTGGGTCGGGCGGTGGCCTGGATGGAGCTGGGCTGAGGCTGCTTTTACTATAGTGACTGTCAGGTCCTGATGGTGTGTGGCACTTGGGGCTGTTTCCTTCCCTAACAATGAATATCAATAAGCTTGAAAAAAGAAAAGGTAGGGGATATGGGACTTTAAATGAGGTACAAGTGTCTCCATCTCTATTCATCGATATAGGAAAAAAGAAAATACCAATAAGATAACCTTACAGGTCCAACACTATTTTTTCATTTTCCTCAATGGGTTTTTTTATTGCTGTCTGGATCCCTACCAGGGAGATCTCCCTTTCTGTTTGTCTTGGTGACCAAAGTCACAGGGACTGAAAGTGAAAATCCTACATTTTGCCATTAAAACTGGAATAATGTGAACATTTTCCATTGGGGACATCTGTTCTGGTGACAACGATCTAAGAGGAGCTTTATCTCACTGAGAGATTTGCTTTGACTTCCTGTTGTATCTACAGGACAGGAAGGGAAGAGAACTCTCTTTAATCAGATCCAGCTTAGAAAAAAAAAAGTAAGAAAAAAGAAAACTATAGGGGTTTTACCAATACCACACTTTCCAAAATGGAAAAACCTTTGGCTTTTGTATGCTTTATAAAGTATGTTGCTTTTTGTGTGGGGTCCGTCTTAAAATCCATACCAGAGCTGAAGGGCCTTTTTTTGGGGGGGCACACTTTTTTTTAGTTTACTTTAGTTTATATTCATCTGTCAACCAGGACTCCCCGGCTGGCAACTGAATGGACCATATGGAGATATGTAACTCATTAGGGCACTGGTGGTCCACGTTCTCTAACCATCTCTTGTAGCATGCTCTAGTCTCTAGCCTCTAGTCATCTCTTGTTGTGTTTCTAAAGTCTGTGACAGCTTTCTGTAGGATTACATTCACTGAAGATTATGTGTGGCCCTTTGGTGATGTCAGGGGCCGCATTTAAAACCCCTACATCAAGTAGGAGATCAAGGAGAGAAGGAGGAGATGGCTGCACACTGCTTGAGCTTTAGAATCTTGCGATTCTTTTTAGTACACCCTTTAATCTTCTTCCTTTAGATCTTCCTTCTTCAGATGTACTGTATTCACAAACTGTAAGGGTTTTACTTTTGTAATGCCATTTGCCCTGATGCCTAGACTGTGTGTTTTATGATCTGTACAGTACTTACCCTACGTTTTAACAAATAGTGCTTTACCATCCATCCCCACGCAAAGGCAGAGGAAGAAGAATTATTTTCCTTTACAAATGTTTTATTGAATCTTCAAAAATTTTGAATACAAATAGGGCACACATGGTGCATACATTATACAGAGTGCAAGTTATCCAGTGTGCTGCAATGTGGACAGGAATTCTTTTAAACCGCACTGCACCAGAATGCATAGACATGAAGAGTTTCTTTATAATACATTGCAGCAGTCATGAATTTTGCTAATCATGTCTTAAAATGCTTGTGTAGCGCCCTCCTCTAGTTAGGTTGCTAGGCTTAATTTAGTTTTTGGCAGTGATCAACAGTTTTTGTCTGGTCAGGGTGTCCTAATCTGGGTGCTTGATTCCTCACACCTGCTTCTGGAAGTAGCTTACAGAATATAGGGCAGGGAGAGTCCAATAACCATTGTGATGGACCGCCTAGAAACCAGCTTGGATGCTTCCGTCAAGACATAGCTTCCTCCAGTCTGGAACCAGGAACCAGGTATTATAGCTAAATATTGCACCCAAGAACTAGATGACACTAGCTTAGGTGCAAACTAGAACTCTCTTTATTGTAAACTCACACAGCATATATAGCACAGATAGATAGATAGATAAGGTAATGGCCTGATCACGTTATCCTAAGCAGCTAGCACATCTAAGGAACAGCCAACATAAACAGTATGCTAATCCTCATCTAGCAACTAATAGCTGACTAATTAACATGAACCAATTAACAACTAATCACCTAGATAAGCCTAGGTCACTCAGGTCATTGTCCACCTAGACAGTTTGGCACCAGTATTCAAGACCCAGGGCCATCCAAATGTCATTAACCAGGTTCTTTCACATGCATCTTCTCACTAAGTTTCAAGTTGGCAGAGACCATCATGGCTTCCTTGACAGTTAAATGTAATTGCGTTCTCTTGCATTATATAAGAGACATCTTCCTAAATGATTGTAGCTCCCTCAAATGCCAGGGCCCATGGTCAGTAGACAAGAGGCTACCCTGCATTCCCCTCCAAAAGCCCCTATCCCAGTTGGGTCTGTCACAACCATTATGAATATTTATTATGCCCCAGCAAATCTCTGGAAGGCATCCAGAAGGTGGCTGGGAGGTGATAAATATGCGGGAGGCCTTCCCAGAGTGTTTTTTTCCTCTCCAGGGAGGATTCCAGTTCTTCTGGGGCTGCTGTTCCTTGGAGATGCTACTGAGACAAGAATTGCAGTGTGGGTCTCAGCAGGAGCTGGGCTGAGGGCCTGGAGGAGATTGCTAATGGACTTTGCTGGAAGGCACTGTCCTAAAATCCTGGTCTGGAGAAGGAACAACACATTCATCTAAAAGCTCGCCATTTTCTAAATGTCTTGCAGGACAATTTAATGGGTCAGATGAAGCCTTACTAGACCTACTGATTAATAACAATACGGACTTGATAGCAGATGTGAAAATACGGGTCAACTTAGGAAACAGCGACCACGGATCAATTCGTTTTAGTATAAATCACAAAAATAGGAAACAAAAGGGTAATACAAAAACGCAGAATTTCAAAAGGGCCAACTTGCCTTAACTGTGCTCTTTGCTAGAAGTTAATAAATGGGATAAAATCCTAGAAACAAAGAACACAGAGGAAAAATGGGAGTGCTTTAACAACATATTAAATAAAGGTATTGATCTGTGCATTCCTAGGGAAAATAAATTCAAAAGAGCCCACAGAAGTCCTGGGTGGATTCATTCCAGCGTAAAATTGCATATTAAAGCAAAGGAAAAAGCCTACAAAAAAATGCAAGGCTGACGGGTCATCATTAGCATTCCAACTATACAAAGAATGCAATAGGAAATGTAAGGGTGCAATCAGGGCAGCTAAGATAAAACATGAAAGACACATAGCCAAGGAGTGTTAAAAACCCCCAAGAAATTCTTTAAAAGGAGAAGTATGGCCTGGGCTCGTTTGGCCATACTTCTCCTATGGATTACAAGTGTGCAATTCATTCTGTGGCCCATTTTCAGCAGAGAGAGTTGGGACATGCACCGTGTCATCGCGACTTCAAGAGTCGGATCCGCCAGGTATCTGGACCGACAGCCTTCTTGGCCTCTCAGCGAGCCTGATACAAAGGAAGCGGGCCCACGTGTTAGTCTTTTCTCTTTACCTCATTCACCCTGTGCTCCATTCCACTTATGCACTACCCTGTCATGCTCTTATGGCATTTAGGGTCTAGCACTACACAAATACTTAATGTCACATTGTTTTTTAGATTACATGGAGCCATGGGAATTTACAAAACTATTTTGTCAGTGTGGGTGGCCTGTCCCTCTGGGGCTCCGTGTGTCTGCCTGGCCCTGGATTTCCTGCCCCCTCAGCCCCCGGTGTGAGCGATTGGGGGTGGTCCACATATCCATCTCAGAAGCCTACTTTGGAGAACCATAGTTCACATGTAAGTAGGGAAGTTTTGACCTTCTTCCAGGTTGTTCTCCCCCTCAATGTTTCTCCCTTATCCCCTTTTGGATGTGTACTTACACATTCCCTGTTTTATGGGGATAATTGTTTGATGTTTTGAACTTTACACACATTACATACTATTTTTTGTTTTATAGATATTGTACCCTGCATGCACCTGCTCCTGACGAGGTGGTGTAATCCCAGAAACATGTAGAGCTTACATGATGCATGCATATATGTTTTAACCTTTGAATTTCATGTGATGTAATTTTGTACAGAAATAATTTTATGTGGACCAGCATTGACCTACATGTGTCCTTTTATATGTATTATGTTGTTACTATGGTGTTTACTACACAATCTGTACCCTCTTGATTGTTTACGAATAAAACACTTTTGACTAGCATCCGGTCCCCTCCTTGTGCCTCATTCAAAGTCCCAAACCTCCTATTTGCTACGCAACTCAGGGATGGAGGCACCCAGCTTTCCCCCTACCCCGGGTGTTTCACTCAAAGTCCCATTTTGTCCCCCCCTTCTTGTAATTTTTTAAAAAAGGGCCAAAACACATTCCTGGGAACTACAGGCCAGTTAGCCAACAACAATAGTCTTCAAGCTCTTGGAGGGGATGATAAGGGACTATATACAAGATTTTAGTAATCAGAACGTTATCATTAGCAGTAATTAGCATGGATTCATGAAGAATCGTTCTTGCCAGACCAATCTATTAACCTTCTATGAGGAGGTGAGCTGCCATCTAGATAAAGGAAGGCCTGTAGACGTGGTGTATCTGGATGTCGCTAAGGCATTCGATACAATTCCCCATAAATGTTTACTGCACAAACTGAGGTCGGTATGGATAAAAGGGTGAGTACCTGGAATGAAAACTGGCTACAAGGGAGAGTCCAGAGGGTGGTGATAAATGGGGAGTATTCAGAATGGTCTGGTGTGGAAAGTGGGGTCCCCCAGGGTTCCACCCTGGGACCAATCCTATTTAATTTATTCATAAACGATCTGGAGGATGGGATTAACAGTTCAATTTCAGTTTTTGCAGACGATACAAAGCTAAGCAGGGCAATAACTTCCATGCAAGACGTGGAAACCTTGCAAGAAGATCTAAACAAATTAATGGGTTGGGCAACTACATGGCAAATGAGGTTTAATGTTGGAAAATGTAAAATAATGCATTTGGGTGCCAAAAATATGAATGTAGTTTACTCGCTAGGGGGAGAACCTCTGGAGGAATCCAGGATGGAAAAGGACCTGGGGGTCCTAGTAGATGACAGGCTCAGCAATGGCATGCAATGCCAGGCTGCTGCAAGCAAAGCCAACAGAATATTGTCATGCATTAGAAAGGGGATTAACTCCAGAGATAAAACAATAATGCTGCCACTATACAAGACTCTGGTCTGGCCGCATCTTGAGTATGCCGTTCATCTCTGGGCACCAGTCCTCAGGAGGGATGTGCTGGAACTGGAGAGGGTCCAGAGAAGGGCAACAAAATTAATAAAGGTACTTAAGGATCTTAGCTATGGGGAAAGACTACAAGCATTGAATGTGTTCTCTTTGGAGAATAGACGCATGAGAGGGGATATGATTTCAACATACAAATACTGTACTAATGAAGCTTTTCCGTGAAAGGGAATTTAAAAACACTCCTGGCTATTCACTAAAATTAGAGGAAAAGCGGTTTAACCTTAAACTGCGTAGGAGGTTCTTTAATGTAAGAGTGGTAAGGATGTGGAATTCCCTTCCACAAGCAGTGGTTTCAGTGGGGAGCATTGATAATTTCAAAAAATTATTAGATGGACACCTTAACGACCATAATATACAGGGGTACACAATGTACTATTAACATATAAGCATACACACAGGTTGCACTGGATGGACTTGTGTCTTTTTCCAACCTTACCAACTATGTAACCTCCCCCACTGAGGACCTGCCTGTGTGGCAGACAGCTCCTGGGACATTGTGAGTTGGTTTGGTACTGTAGTGAGAGCTGCTCCTGTATACATTTTCTACTGAGAAGTTTGTCCTCCCATTGATTACCATAATTGTTTTGGAGAATCCTGTGACTGGGGAACCAAAGACCGGCAAAGAACTGGACCCGGGGAAGACAGCGCTGAACTCCTGGGCTGGTGAGCCTTTCTACAAAGTACAAATGCTGTAGCTACTGCTTTTTAATTTTGTTAAAAAATGACTGGAGTTCCTCTTAAAGCAGTGGATTTCAGGGAGTATCTGTGTAGGGTTACAGCATGTGTTCTCGCATAGCAAGAAATTGCATTGCTATTCATGATTTTGTGCATAGGGCAGTCCATTCACTTGAATGGACTACCCTATGTGTGATCGTTGCTCCAAAGAAACCCAGGGACCAAATTTTGTCCCTGAGCCAGGGGTGATTTTGCACTTCCAGTGTGCTGTGATTCTTGTGTGTTTTGTTTCTTGACAATCGTGGCAAAATCGTGCGGCCAAGTTTCGATCCGTCTATAACCAGGGTTAGTATTAGGGTTCCAGAGAGGATTAATATGAGAGTTCAGGGAGGCGTAGTGTTAGGGTTTCAGGGAGGATTAGTATTAGGGTTCCAGGGATGATTAGTATTAAGGTTCAGGGAGGATTTGTGTTAGGGTTCTGGTATTCAAATTACTAACCTGAATATTGAGAAAGGCCTAGCCAATCCCTGGAGAGGTGTGCCCAGAAGGTGTCTGGGATGGTAATAATTAGCCTGGAGCCCATAGGAGATTGTCTTTCTCCCCTCTGAGGGAATGGATCTATGAGCTGAGGAAAGGGGGACTGCTTACCCCTGGAGCCTTTTGGAATAGATGCCAGACTGCTCTGGAAGAGGCTGCACCTATGGACTAATCCTGTTCCAGGATTCTGTAAGTGGAGTCTCCTAATTGACCTCAAAGCTACTTCATGGTCCCCAGTCGTGAACCTGTGGACTGTTTCAGTCTGCCTTTATCTGTTCTAAAGCTACTTCATGGTCCCCAGCTGTGAATCTATAAACTGTTTGAGTCTTCCTATATTTGTGCTAATGTTACTGAGAGATGAGTGTTCCTCTCCTAACACTACCTAAACGTTTTGGGGTATTCTGCATCACCCCAAATCCTCCCCATTATAAGTTTTTACAAGCATATAAACCTTAAAAGACATTCCCTAGACTGTTCAATGAGCCAAACTGAATGGACTGTTGCTGTGTGCCTGGCTGCCTCTGCACTGCTTTGGGAAAGAACCTGCTAAACTACGGTGGCTCCTGCGGGGGAAGCACTACAATGGAAAAACTTCATTGCTTAAAACAATTTATTAAAATTGCAGCAATAGTTTAAAATATAATATGCTCACACCAGTGGCAGAACTACCAGGGTCGCCGTAGTCACACATTCTACCGGGCCCTGGCATTCCGCCATTGTTGGCGGCCCCCAGCTGGGTTGCTAGTCCCATAGCTCTGAGCAGAGAGCACATCTGTCATACAGCGCAGAGCTGACAGTTCTCCCTGCTCCCCCCTCCCTTCCTCCTTCCTCTCTCACATGGGATGATACAGCCGATCTGCTCCTTCTCCCCCCTCCCCTCTCCTGTGTGTGCTTTGTGGGAAGTCAAGTGTGAAGCTAACGAGCTCACACCTCCCACAGTACACATACAGGAGAGTGGTGGGGGGGAGCATCCCGTGCGAGAGAGGAAGGAGGGGGAGGGGGAAACTGTCGGCTCTGAGCTGTATGAGAGACGCTCTCCACTCAGAGCTGCGCTGAGGAAGCAGGCAGCATTAATGAGCACTGATCAGCTGCACTGATAGGCAGTGCTGATAAGAGGCATTGATGGGCACTAATAGGCAGCACTGATATGCAGCACTGATTGGTGGCATTGATGAGCAATGATCTGTGGCACGGATAGGCGGTGTGGCACTGATGGGCATTGATGAGCACTGATTGGCAGCATTGATGAGCACTGATAGGTGGCACTGATGGGCATTGATGAGCATTGATAGGCAGCATTGATGAACACTGATAGGTGTCACTGATAGGTGGCACTGATGAGAAATGATCTGGCATGGGTAGGTGGCATGGCACTGATGAGCATTGATGAGCACTGATAGGCAGCATTGATGAGCACTAATAGGTGGCATTGATGAGCACTGATAGGCACTGGTAGGTGGCACTGATAGTCTGCACTGATACACAGCACTTATAGGTGACATTGATGAGCAATGGTCTGTGGCACAGATAGGCGGTGCAGCATTGATGAGCACTGATAGGCAGCGTTGATGAGCACTGATAGGTGTCACTGATGGGCACTGATGGGCGGCATTGATGAGCAATGATCGGTGTCACTGATAAGCGGCACTGATGAGCAATGATAGGTGTCACTGATAGGCGGCACTGATGAGCAATGATAGGTGTCTCTGATAGGTGGCATTGATGAGCAATGATAGGTGTCACTGATAGGCGGCACTGATGGGCATTAATGAGCACTGATAGGTAGCACTCATAGACTGCACTGATGGGCACTGATAGGCGACATTGATGAGCACTGATAGGCGGCACTGATGGGCATTGATAGGCAGCATTGATGAGCAATGATAGGCAGCACTGAAATGCAGCACTGATCGGTGGCACTGATAGGCAGCATTGATGGACACTAGTAGGTGGAATTGATGAGCACTGATAGGCAGCACTGATTATCAGTTTACTGACATTCTTGGCAGTTAACACCTCTTCTTTCCTCACACAGACACAGCATGGGAGGAAAGGGCTGCCGATACCCAGCAAGCCTACAAGCGGAATTAAGATGGTATTGGCGCTGCTCTTTTTTTGAAAAAATTGAAAAAATAAAAATAATAATTATAGAAATTATAATTTGTCCACGGAAATGACGTGGACATGTGAGCCTCGCCCAGGAACCGGAAATGACGTGGAGGCTCACATGTCCACGTCATTTCCGGTTCACAGGTTTTCGAGGAGAACGCAGGAGACACAGGATCTCCCGCTTATAGAATTTCAGCTGTACGCTCACTTTGAGCTGGATGTTTTTAGCATTTTTGGAAAGCAATAAATCAAGCGTTATTTGCACAAGATCTAGTCTTTCTTTCTACATGGTATGATCTGTGGGAGACGGTGAGGAGAAAGGAAAAAGAGCCCTGCTGACCGAGGAGATCTAGGAGCACCGAGGAGATCCAGGAGCACCAGATCCTGTGAGCACAGGGGAAGCTGTGCACTCCTTCCAAAATGTGGACCCCTTGAGTGGGGAACGTTTTTCTGGTAAGCAGGCACACTCTCTATTTCCAAAAGGATCACCCGGCGCACCACTTGAAGTTATTACAAGTTCTTTTAGAATATT
>BLSH010005647.1:387556-408647 GCA_018402905.1 Glandirana rugosa | reverse complement strand
AGGGAGTTACTTGACATCGAGGGGTCACGACTGTCGTCAGTACGTCGGGGTCTGGTACTGTGAGGGTTGTGGTACGAACTGACATCCGTTCTGTGTGAACAGAAACAGGAAGAGTGGACCAACGGCGGTGTGTGCGAACGGTGGTAGACTTGGTTTATTCAAATAGAAACAAAGTAGTCTGGTGTCCTGTACCAACGTCATTAGGTACAGGAATCAGACGAACAGAAGTCGTTTGACAAATACCCGGAAGAACACGTAGTAGAAATCTTCTCCGAAGGAAGACCCTACTGGCGGTACGTCTGGTTAAACTACGTCACACGCCACATACCAGACTCGTGGCTGTCCGACTGGGGGGGGGGTCATATCCAGAAGTTGTCTTTGGGAAATAGACGTATGAGTGCTGCCAGTATTGCTGCAGAGGTTGAAGGGGGGGGGGGTCAGCCTGTCGGTGCTCAGACCATACACCGCACACTGCATCAAATTGGTCTGCATGGCGGTCATCCCAGAAGGAAGCCTCTTCTAAAGATGATGCACAAGAAGGCCCATAAACAGTTTGCTGAAGACAAGCAGACTAAGGACATGGATTACTGCAACCATGTCCTGTGGTCTGATGAAACAAAGATAAACTTATTTGGTTCAGATGGTGGCAAGCGTGTGTGGCGGCAACCAGGTGAGAAGGACAAAGACAAGTGTGTCTTGCCTACAGTCAAGCATGGTGTTGGGAGTGTCATGGTCTGGGGCTGCATGACTGCTGTCAGCACTGGGGAGCTACAGTTCATTGAGGGAACCATGAATGACAACCTGTACTGTGACATACTGAATTAGAGCATGAACCCTTCTCTTCGGAGACTGGGCTGCAGGGCAGTATTCCAACATGATAACGACCCCAAACACCCCTCCAAGACGACCACTGCCTTGTTAAAAAAGCTGTAAAGGTGATGGACTGACCAAGCATGTCTCCAGACGTAAAACCCTATTGAGCATCTGTGGGGCATCCTCAAATGGAAGGCAGAGGAGTGCAAGGTCTCTAAAATCCACAAACTCCGTGATGTCATCATGGAGGAGTGGAAGAGGACACCAATGGCAAACTCCATGCCCTAGACAGTGCTTGAAAATAATGGTGGCCACACAAATTATTGACACTTTGGGCCCAATGTGAACATTTTCACTTAGGGGTGTACTCACTTTTGTTGCCAGCGGTTTAGACATTAATGGCTGTGTGTCGAGTTATTTTTAGGGGACAATGAATTTATACATGTAAGAACCAATACACCTACGGACTGTTCGTTCATTACAGGGTATAACAAACAATATAAATTAGTGGAAAGGAGTATAAATCGTCACTGATCTATCCTTATGAAAGACCCGGTGCTAAAACAATTACTACCATCTACACCCAAATTTATCGTAGAGCACCTGGGCTTAGAACAAGGTTGGTAAAAAATATTCCAGATCCCCCTAAAAAGCAGTAAGTTTCCATGTTTGACATGAAGGGATTTTACAAATGTGGTAAATGTAGACCATGTAAAATGAGCAAGAAAGGCCCTAGGAAAAGGACATCCTTTACGTCCTATCAGACCCTTCAGCAATATCCTATTAGGAACTTTTTGACCTGTAATACAAGGTATGTCACCTACGTTATTAAATGTAGCTGCGGCTACCAATACGTGGGTCGGACATCTAGGACGCTGTCCAAACGTATGGGAGAACATATTGCCAACATACGCAAGGGATTCCCCAAGCACAGTGTATCCAACCATTTTAGGTTGGTACACAATAGGGACCCTGGCGAGATGTCCTTCTATGCCATAGATACAGTAAAAAAAACCCTGGAGAGGGGCCAATATGGTACAAAAGATATCCCAAAACGAAGCACGCTGGATATTTGAACTCCAGACTTTGACCCCTCAGGGGTTAAATGTGGAGCTAGACCTCAACTGCTTTATCTCTAATTCGTAAACAAATGTATTTGTTAACTTGATACCCAAAGGTTCATATATATATATATATATATATATATATAATTTTATATCACCTAGGAATCATTTTTAGAGTTGAATGAACCCGTGGATGTTCGGGTTCGGTGGGTTCGGCCGAACTTCAGAAAAAAGTCCGCGTTCGGTACCGAACTTGACCCAAACCCCATTGAATTCAATGGGGACCCAAACTTTTCGGCACAAAAATGACTGTAAAAGAGTCCTGGAAAGTGCTAGAGGGCTGCAAAATGCTTTTAGAACAATAATCTGTCCCTTACAGCAACAGCAGGAACCTCTCCCTATAAAACTAGGAGATGATTTTAGAACAATAATCTGTCCCTCTAAGCAGTAGACTCTACCTAGTCCAGTCAGATCTTTCTGTAATGCAGGATGAGATCTGCAATCTGTCCCTAAAAGTAGTAGTAGTAATCTTTACCTATCTATCTATCTGCAATCTGTCCCTAAAAGCAGTAGTAGTAGTAATATCTACCTATCTATCTATCTGCAATCTGTCCGTCACAGCACCGGCAGCATCCTCTCCCTACACTACCCAGAGAGCATGTGACATGCAGCACTGTGACTCCAGCCTCATATAGAGGCTGGGTCACATGATGCACTGGCCAATCACAGCCATGCCATTAGTAGGCATGGATGTGATGGCTTCTAGGGAAAACCAGCGAAACGCTTGTTGATTGGCTGCCCTGCAGCTATTCATCATGCGTGATCAAATGCCCGAACCCAGAACCCAAACCCAAACTTTTTTCAAATGTCCGGGTTCGGGTCACGGACACCCCAAAGTTCGGTACGAACTCGAACTTTACAGTTCGGGTTCACTCAACTCTAATCATTTTGACTTTTTAGAATTTTTTTGTAATTTTTAATATTCTATATACAACACTTCTGTATTCATTTATATTTTATTCTATATTTTTTTATTTCTTGCACATCCCATTCCTATACACATAGATCAAAATAGGGTGGTACTAGAAGGATTGGTTTCTAGGATTGAGCATATGGGTTGATATGCATATGTAGATATTGTGCCTAAAAATACTTATCACCACTATTTCACTGGGGTAGGAACTATATGTCCCCCCATATCACACTACCCCTTTTTTTGTAATAATGGCATCACATCCACGGTTATTTGGTACAACCAATAATCATTTTATTAACCTAACACTTTCACTTAACTAATATCTAAATCCATATCACTCTAACATGGCATCACACATATTCACTTTATAATCACTCACCGGTTTTTCTTATTTAAAAAGTGATTATGTTTGGTTAATCAAAACATATTTTCTACAACACCACAATTGGCCACTAGAGGACAATGCATATGTTATTGCAATAGGCAATGTATATGTTATATCTATATCTTAAATTGTGTGTATTAGTTTGTTCATTTTTAGTATGTATTGATACTAACGCCCAAGATTGTGAGCACCGCACAACGGCAGCTGTTACTAATTAGCCATACCGGTGGTACGATGTTGTGGTGAGGGTATAAATGCCCTTCACCAATATGGCAAAATCAGAACTTCCTGATGGCCGTTACCCATAGGCTGAAACGCGTTGAGGTATGATTGCGTCGTTATGACGCACTTCCGCTTGCGCCGAGACGGGGAAATACACAGGAGTCGGCATACACTCACACACCAAAACGGGCTGATTTCCCCATTAAGCAAGTCGGCTGCCCTTACGTTCAGGTGCCAGGACTTACAGGTGAGTTTACATTTTATCTGATTTTATTTAGTTTTTTTGGTGAATACATTTTGGAAAATGTTATTTGCACACATGAGAGTTTCTCTTTTCATACCTACGGTGATGCATGCAATGGAGTAACTGCTGGAGCGTACCCACCGGAAGAGCCCATTGGGGACACCCACGCTAAGCTTTATCAGACCACGCTAGAGATAGGTGGTCACTGGAGTGGGGGTGAGGGTACATCCATGTGGGGCACAGCAAGCACAGTTGCAGCACTTATGTCCTGTTGAGCATGAGCATGGTTCCCGTCACAGTGGAGGGTGGTCTATACTGGTTTATTCCCTGCTATATAGGAGTTCAAAGGACTGTAGTGCCCTCCTAGTTTGGGTACTAGTGAGTGTATATAGTTTTTGGCTCTGTCTGCTTCACAGAGGAGCTGACAGGTAAATTTACATGCTGTCTGCTTATCAGAAAGCCTGATTTAAGTAAGGTCTGCTCTATGTGCTTTGGTGCTGTTTCATATGGTCTGGAGATCTTTTACCATGTCCAATAGTACCGACCCCTATTGGACAGAGGGGAAAAGCCTCAGCTAGTAACAGCAGGTGTATTTGGAGGTGGTTCTGACCAGCTAGCAGGGGAGTGGTGACCCACTGCATCTTGGGTGAACACCTTCATATAAAAAGGAGCACATGGGCTCAAGGTTAGGAGTCCCAGCCCACTCAGGCTTGAGGGGTGAGGTGTATGTACAGCTCTTGGCTGCTAGGCTCAAAAGCCAATCCAGGAGGCTGCCGGCTGCTAGGCCTAATCGAGGCCTATCCGGATACTGAAGCTGCAACCCACAGTTCCATAGAAGCTGACAGAGGGAGGATGTCTCTGGATTCGGTCTGATACTGCAGTGGCAAAGTGTCGCTTGGAGCTTGGCAGAAAGGGCTACCGACTGTCCCAGGACATGGTGTGAGTACAGATCTGTGAGAGAATCCCTGAGACTGTGTGTGCTTGAGTTCCCCTGCTCTCATGTCGGCTTGGTTGGGTGTGCCGGCTGGAGAGGAGACACTGGAGAGTGTCTTGAAGAACAAAGTCCAGCTTCTGTCCTTGCTGTTTAACAAGGGACCTGTTCTGCTAAAGTCAGCCTGCCATAGAGTGTATTGGTAGTCTGCTACTCTGAGTTAGAAAGGAGACACTGGCTGGTGTCATGAAGAAACAAAGTCCGGCATGTCCTTTGTTGCTTAAAGATGGACTTGTTTCACTGGAGTCAGTCTGCTGTGTGAAGCCACTGACTGCCTGCTGTACAGAACCTAGGGAGAATTTGTCCTCAGTTACTTGGAGTATCCCATACCTATCCTTCTCCTATCCAAGTTCAACAAATAAAGCATTGAAAATTCATCCCCTAGACTGGTCATTGGAAACAAGTAGGATTGTGTGTGCACCTGGCTGTGTGAAACTACCATAGTGACTGGCTGCAAGAATATTCAGTGGGAGGCTCGGGAAAATATAAATTTCATTAGCAGCTCCTTCGGGGGTACCGCTACAGGACTATACAAACAGATTTTATAGATTGCACGTTTGGCTAAGCGCGTGATTTATTATATATATTTTCTTATTTGTGGACATTTAACACTGGGTCACTGCAGCTGGCCATATCATTTGGTGAGAGCACTTTTGGTATAGTACCTCTGAGTAACACTTTTAATCTGTGTATTAACTGTTAATACCGTTCCCATAAGTGATCCTAGGCGCTGAAGTATTCAAATTTTAAGTGAATTTATACTGTTATACAAGCTGTACACTCACTACTTTACATTGTAGCAAAGTGTCATTTCTTCAGTGTTGTCACATGAAAAGATAGAATAAAATATTTACAAACATGTGAGGGGTGTACTTACTTTTGTGAGATACTGTACAAATATACACAGTCAGTCATAATGAATTCAACATTAATATGGGATAATATGTCATGTGCATATTTCAGCAAACTCCTAACCTAAAACAATATGCAGAAAATACATACAAAATAATAAATAATCACATATTCTCTTTAATATGTACTCTCCTACATTAACCACTTCAGCCCCGGAAGGATTTCCAGCTTTAGGACCGGAGCCCTTTTTGCGATTCGGCGCTGCGTCGCTTTAACTGACAATTGCGCGGTCGTGCGGCGTTGTACCCAAACGAAATTTGCGTCCTTTTTTCCCCACAAATAGAGCTTTCTTTTGGTGGTATTTGATCACCGCTGCGTCATTTCTGATCGCCGCTATAAACAAAAGAAGAGTGACAATTTTGCAAAAAACCCCAAATTTCTTACTTTTTGCTAAAATACAAATCCAAAAAAAAAAATATAAAAAAACATTTTTTTTCACCGGTTTTGGCCGATTTATATTCTTCCTCATATTTGTGATAAAAAAAATCGCAATCGGCGTTTATTGATTGGTTTGCGCAAAAGTGGTCGCGTTTACGGATGATGAGAATTCATTTTTGGGGTTTTTATTTTTTTTTTATTTTTTACTAGTAATGGCGGCGATCTGCGATTTTTATCGGTACTGCGATATTTCAGCGGACATGTCTGAACATTTTGACACTTTTTTGGGACCATTGGCATTTATACAGCGATCAGTGCTATAAAAATGCACTGATTACTGTGTAAATGCCATTGGCAGTGAAGGGGTTAACCTGCAGGGGGCGCTCTAAGGGTTATCTGTGTTCCCTGGGCGTGTTCTAACTGTGGGGGGACTGCCCTAGCCGGGGAAGGGAAGTGGTCACAGCCTCCATGCACAGGAAGGCTGTGATCACAGCCCTTCCCCCTTCACAGAACGGAGGTCCGTGTTTACTTACACGGACCTCCGTTCTTTCACTCCGGGGGGGGCATCGCGGGTGGCCAGCGGAGATTGACTCCGCCGCACCCGCTCCCTGGCCCTCCCCGAACACAGTGAGCGTGCAGGCGCGCCTCCGGCGGCGCGCACGCGCTCACTAGGCTCGATCCCGCAGCCGCCGTCATATGACGGCGATTTGCGGGAAAGAGCCACCTTGTGGCCGTCAAATGCCGATCAGCGGTCGGCAAGCGGTTAATAGACTGTCTATAACAGCCTTTCTCAACCTTTTCAACACAGAAGAACACTTAAAATAATTCTCCGGTCTCGGGAAACCCCGGCTAAAAATTAAAAATCTACAACTCATGATACATTAGTGTGATGGTCAATGGGAAGAATGCTCCTTACACTTGTGGTCATTGGGAAGAATTACCCCCTTAAAGATAGATAAAAAGATCAATGATGTCATTGGGAATTTATCTGAGAGGTAGAAATTGACCATTGCTCAAGGAACCCCTAGCAATCTCTGGAGGAACCCTAGGGTTCCACGGAACCCTGGTCTAAAAAATATGCAATATACCAAATACCAATGGAGTGGGGTTACCTCTCCAGTCTTTAGTATGCATAAAATACAACCATAAAAAATCATAAATATTTAAAACAACCATTTCAACCCAGAAATACAAAAATTGCTACAAATCACTGGTACGTTCTATCTTTAATTAAAAATCATTAAAAAAAAAAAATGTAAATGCAACTCAACGTTTAATCCTTTAGGTGCCAAACTATTCATAAGATATATCCACTTCATTTCACGTTGTGGCAGATCGCAAACACAATTAGACCCTCTCCAGGGTGGGTGCGTGCAATCCCACAAAATAGCAGCAACGAAGGGTCCCTGTTGTGTTTATCTCTAAAGTGAAGCGACGAACTGTGTGCTTTAAAACCTTTAATTATATTTGCCACATGTTCCGCTATCCTCACTTTTAATTGTCTCTTAGTGCGTCTGATATAAGTAAATCCACATGGGCACCACATCAGATATACCACATATGGAGTATTGCATGTTACATATTCATTAATCATAAACAATCTGCCTTCTGGTCCAGAAAATTCATTGTAAACTCTGCTTCCTCTCTTAAAGAGGTTGTATACTCATACTGGGGGAAAAACAAAACACAAAACCTGTAAGGCAAAAGGCATAATGAGCTAGTATGCACCGCATACTAGCTCATTATGAAATGCTTACCTCAGTACGAAGATCCGACCGGGCGGCTCGGTACCCACAGAGGGGCTTCCATCTTCCCTTGGGGGTTCCTTTCAGGTTCGCGGCTCCAGCGCTGTGAGTGGTTGGAGCCGCGAGACGTCACTCCCGCACATGCTCTTTTTTCCGGCGGACTGACGTCAGCACCTCCTTTCAGGGGGAATATCTCCTAAACTGTACATAGTTACATGTTTAGTCAGGTTGAAAAAAGACACAAGTCCATCCAGTTCAACTAAAAAAAACAAAAAAAACAAAAAAACATTTATATATATATATAACCAAATAATCCCATATACAATCCTTCACCCACAGTTGATCCAGAGGAAGGCAAAAAACCCCAGCAAAGCATGGATCCAATTTGCTATAACGGGGGAAAAAATTCCTTCCTGATTGCCCGAGAGGCAATCGGATTCACCCTGGATCAACTTTACCTAAAAATGTTAGTACCCAGTTATATTATTTACATTAAGGAAAGAATCCAGGCCTTTTTTAAAAGCAATCTACCATGCTGGCCAAAACCACCTCTGGAGGGAGTCTATTCCACATCTCTACAGCTCTTACTGTGAAAAAACCTTTCCATATTTGTAGATGAAATCTACAATTTAACAATCTACAGGTTTAGGAGATATTCATTTTAGCTACAGGTAAGCCTTATTATAGGCTTACCTGTAGGTAAAAGTTATAAAAATGGGTATACAACCGATTTAATAGTTCTACATGTTCTGCACTTTTTACACAGAGAAAAAAAACTTTTTTTTGCACTCTCAAACTTTTGTTGGCCTGGAGCATCAAGAACTTGTTTCACAATGCAGTCCCCAAAATTGGGTGCCTTCCTATAGATCAGGGTTTCTCAACCAGGGTTCCGTGGAACCCTAGAGTTCCTCCAGAGGTTGCTAGGGGTTCCTTGAACAATGGTCAATTGCTACCTCTCAGATAAATTCCCAATGACACCATTGATCTTTTTATCTATCTGTAAGTGGGTAATTCTTCCCAATGACCACAAGTGTAAGGAGCATTCTTCCCATTGACCATCACACCAATGTATCATGAGTTGTAGATTTTTTAATTTTTAGCAGGGGATCCCCGAGACCGGAGAATTATTTCAAGGGTTCCTTGGTGTTGAAAAGGTTGCTATAGATGAACTTGGGACGCTCAGGCAGTATTAGTCCCAAGTCCTTACCTCCACACAAAATATACCAGTATTTATTGAAAATATTTTCTACTTCTTTATACTGGCAATGGAAGTCAGAAATGAAGCCAAACTGATAAATGTCAGATCCAGTATTAGTTTCCTTATCACTTAGACATTGTTCCCTAGGGATGTTGCCAACCTCATTTATAGTTTTATCAAGAGTAGCAGTATCATAACCTTTTTCCTCAAACTTCATTTTCAAAGCGTCAGCCTGTGAGACAAAATCATCAAACTTGCTGCAATTTCGTCTTACTCTAATGAATTGCCCCTTAGGAATTTTCCTAATCCAGGACGGATGATGTCCACTGTTTATTGAGAGGTAACTATTTCTATCTGTGGGCTTCAAGTATACCTTTGTTTCCAAAGTTGTCCCCATTCTCTTAATTTCCACATCCAGGAAGTTTGTGTGTCACTAATCTCATACTCTAATTTGATGTTGTTGGTATTATTATTTAAATAGCCAATGAAATTCTCCACAGATAGTCTTGAGCCCCTCCAAATGAGGATCAGATCATCTATAAATCTACGATAGAACAACAGTTGGGGCCTGGGAGTATTAAAAATAAATCTATCCAATCCTCCCACTCTGTTCTCCCATTCTCTATGGCTAACTTCCGACTTGCAAAAACAAGAAAGAGGCCGAACAGCTGCTATGATTGTTCTTACGGTGCAGGGCAGCCTGTAGCTGCACCCATCATTCAGATATCCCCACTGAAAGCCCAGGACGTCATACGACAGTAGTTAAGAATATCTTTACCAGACTGGGATAGCCTGCATTTTAGAGATAAGCTGCCCGTTTACAAAGCTCAATAGCTCAAGCTGAAATATTCAGGCATAAAAGAGTCAAAGAGGTGAATCCCATCCCCTCCTTCCCCTCCACCCTGCTCTGTACAAAGGTTTCAGCCCCATATGAAGTTTTAATGAGAGAAATGGTTTGAATACAAACAGTATCTGCTGTGCAATCTCTTAGCATGACCCGCTAAAGCAGGGTTTCTCAACCAGGGTTCCGTGGAATCCTAGGGTTCCTCCAGAGGTTGCTAGGGGTTCCTTGAGCAATGGTCAATTTCTACCTCTCAGATAAATTCCCAATGACACCATTGATCTTTTTAGCTATCTGTAAGGGGGATTCTTCCCAATGACCACAAGTGTAAGGAGCGTTCTTCCCATTGACCATCACAGTTGTAGATTTTTAATTTTTAGGAGGGGTTCCCCGAGACCGGAGAACTATTTCAAGGGTTCCTCGGTGTTAAAAAGGTTGAGAAAGGCTGCGCTAAAGTGTAACTTCATTCTCCATTCATTCTAGCATTACTAAATAGGTAAGTATAATATATTTTCTTGTTTTTTCTACAGTTACTTCCTTGTTCCACGCCTAGACAAATGATGTCATACTTCCCAGGAATCTTCAGAAGAGAAGGATTGGTTTTCTGAGCTAAGCACACTCTCCTGCATGCTCGCGCTATGGGCAGATGGATTCCAGGAATTACAGTAAATGCTACATGAATCACCCGCCCTTACTCAAGATGGCCACGACCAGAAATGTTAGGGGTGTGTTTTTCAAAGTGATTTCTCAACAAAATAAAGGATGGAGACATGGATGGATGGGTGGGTTTGCTTTGAATTGGTTTGTGGTGCTCAGATGCAGTGAAGATCCACTTTAAGTTTAAAGTGTCACTAAACTTACATCTTTTAAACTATCAGTAAATGGTGTATTATATGCTGTTCATACTTGCTCAGTCAGTGCTGGATTCATTTTCTGTATTCTGCAAAAAAAACTGGCTGTTCTCGGTCTCCCCTCCATGTCCCCCCTGAAGTTGGGCATTTTGAAGAGCAGTGTTGGCAGCTCTGCACATGCTCAGTTTTCATTGATTTTCTATGCTGAGCATTTCCTCCCTATCACGTGAGCAGCCCATGTGACTATGGAGTCACACATGTGGGCGTACACACAGTGGTAAATGACAGCCCACTCCCCCTCTTCCTCCATGCCCACTAACCAGCTAAACATAATGGGGGTTGGAGTTTTTCATCTTGATTGATGGAGGCTTCACCTCTCTCTTTTTCTAAGACACAGGCTTGAGGGGTGTGACACAGCCTGTGATTGACAGAAATCCGCCCACACCGTGTTATTGCCAAAAATAATAAGATTATATTTTTAAATATATATTTGTATGATAATTTAAAACAGTTTATTGATAATATTTGTTTATTGTTACTCTGTATTCCAAAGACTGTTTTTTTTTTTTATTTTGAACATGTGACCAGCAGCAGAGGACTAGAAGCTCCTCCTGCTTATGTTTCCCTGCAGACAGGCTGGGAGAGATCTGGGTCATATGACAGCTGTACATCAATTAGAAAAAAGGCACTTAGATGTTTTTTTTTTATTATTAAAATAATTACAGTGCGATCATCCATATACAGAAATAGAAGGGACAATGTAAATTATACAGTGTGTGTTTAGCTGCACTTGAAGTTGGCCATGCACTATGCAAATTGAGGGCAGGTGGGAGCTGCATTAAGGTAAAACACCTTCTGCCTTTAAAACCACTTTAACCACTTACTGACCGCATCGCATACATTTACTGCGGCAGTGTGGCTCATTATCGTGCATGCGCGATGAGCGTGCCCGCGGGTCAGGCAGACTCGATGTTCGCTGGCGACCCACGATCGCCTGTGAGAGAGGAGGAACGGGGAACAGCCGTTGTAAACACGCCTAGGTAACACAGTTTTATTGCCCCCTGCAGGTTAACCCCTTCCCTGCCAGTGACATTTATACAGTAATCAGTGTTTTTTTTTTTTTTTTAGCTCTGATCGCTGTATAAATGTCAGTGATCCCAAAAAAGTGTCAAAAATGTCCGACATGTCCTCTGCAATATCGCAGTTTCGCTAAAAATCGCCATTACTAGTAAAAAAAAAAAAAAATTGTAAAAACGCCATACATTAATTCTCAGGCTGGGTTCACACCTATGCGAATTGGATGTGGCTTAAACCGCATCCAATTCGCAGGACATGTGAAAACACATTGTTTTCAATGTGTCCGGTTCACATAGGTGCGGTGCATTTGCACTCCGCATTGCACAGAAAATGTGTGCCTTTTCTGTGCAGTGCTGAGCGAATTCCCAGCCCATTGAGTTCAATGGGAGCGCATCTAACACGGAGATGCACTCAGCACTGAACGGGGATATTTCACCTGCTCGTGGCTCCTCCCCCATCTCTCCGCCCCCAGCTGCTGCGCTGTGGGAATGGACAGGAGCCGCCGAACGGTGGCTCCGCCCTTTCCCGGCAGCAGACAGGCTGGAATTCGCACCAGACAGGTGTGAATCCAGCCTCATGGTTTGTAAACATTGCAACAATATACGCCAATTACGATTTTTTTTTACCACACATATGAGGAAGAATATATATCGGCCTAAACCGATGAATACATTTTTTTTTAATATATATATATATTTTTTTTGGATATGTATTATAGCAAAAAGTAAAAAATATATATTTTTTTCAAAATTGTCGCTCTTTTTTTTGTTTGGTGATCAGCAATTCCCTCCAGACGACGGACGGCGGCTTCTCCTGCGTCTCCTCCCTCCTCCTCCCTCCTTCACCTAGGCCAATAGGATCACTTCTCCTTTCGGCCAATCAGAAAACGGGTCTCAAAATCCGCTTCCTGATTGGGCAGGAGGAGAATTGGTGTGACAATAGCGAATAATCTTTCACTATTGTCACACAACCGGGTGGGCTCAGGGGGCAGTTCTGTGCGCCCCGAGCCCACCCTTTTTTGAAGCCTATTAGAGCCTCTGGCATTAATCACGTGCTTCTAAAAAAAACAAAAACCCATTGGAATCCATGTGTCCGGCGCCCTGCATGTAGATTAGGGGGCCGAATGCATGGATAAGGGGGGCGCCGCCATTGGATGTCAAACTGAGAGCAGAGGATGTGTCCATGCAACTGCTGCTCCCAATAGACATGACTGGAACTCCACGCATGCAGATGCATGAACACTTGTTTATCCCATAGCTGCAAACACGGCCTTCACTCGCTTATTCACTTATAAGTGATACAATAACAGCAATAAATAAATGAAATTAATCTAATTGATATATTTTCTCTTTAATCTATCAAGTTTCCAAACATAGATGTCAGGTTTACTAAGCTGTATGTAGGGAACCGATGGAAGCTATAGATTAGCTGTAGCAGAATTACACACCGGGAGATCTTATTTATATTATCTGCATCCTCAGCACGCCTCCGCCTACGCTGTACAGATCTACCCCACATGAACCATTGTCTCCTGCAGCATGAAATGTTCTAGAGCTCTAGAAATCCCGGCAATTGATAAATTACTCTCTCAGGGAATTCACACACCATTAACCAGTATAGTTTTGTATTTTATGCCAGTCTGGCGATGGAGAATCTCTCATTAAGCAAGAGGAGACTGGTGATGTACCACACCTAGGCTGGCAATGGTGCAAAAAAAAAAAAAAAAAAACCACAAACAACGGGTTTGGCCCTTTAATTAGGGTGAGTGATAACATAAATGCCAGATAAAGATTGGGATGCTTTTCTTGTGACTTTTTATAGCAGTATTATACCCAAAAGCAAACATTTATTAGTTTGCAGTCTACACATATTTAGATGTGAAGGCTGCATTGGCTTTCTTTCTTTCTTTCTTTCTTTCTGTGAACGGAAACAACGGGGGCCAATCAGCAGGTCCAGTGGACCCGATGTCTGCCAGGACCTGCCGATCATACCCGAAGCAGACAGGATGGCGGTCTGCCTATGTAAACAAGGCAGATCACCGTTCTGTCAGAGGGGAAAATGGAGATCTTGTGTTTCTGCTAAGCAGGAACACAGATCTCTGTCTTCCCCTAGTCAAAGCACCTCCCCCACAGTTGGAAAGCACTCCCTAGGAGCACATTTAATCCTTTGATTGCCCATGATGTTAACCCCTTCCCTGTCAGTGTCATTAGTACAGTGGCAGTGCATTTTTTAGCACTGATCGCTGTATTGTTGTCACTGGTCCCCAAAAAGTGTCACTTAGGGGTTGATTTACTAAAGCTGGAGAGTGCAAAATCTGGTGCAGTTCTGCTCAGAAACCAATCAGCTTCCAGGTTTCTTTGCCAGAGCTTAACTGAACAAGCTGAAGTTAGATGCGGATTGGATACCATACACAACTGCACCAGATTTTGCACTCCCCAACTTTAATAAATCAACTCCTTGGTGTCAGATTTGTCCACCGCAATGTCGCAGTCCCGTTAAAATTTGCTGATCGCAACTATTACTAGTAAAAAAATAAAAATTCCATAAAACGATCCCATAGTTTGTAGATACTAAAACTTTTGAGCAAGCCAATTGTAGCCATGTGCCCCCTTGGGGGTGGCTGGTAGTTGTGGTCCACCTGCCCGCTGCGCTCAATCACACACTTTCCACAAACCCAGAGTCACAGAACAGGCTGGCACTTTGTTTTATTGTTTTATTTAGGGGTTAAACAAGGATTGGGATGACTGTGGGATGCCCAAAGATCAGATCAAAGGACCTATATACACCGACCATATATACACTCCATACTTCCTCCAGCACTGACGCTTGTTGACCGTTACACTCCTTCACTTCTCTCCTGCACAACACTTGTTTCTTCACTGGTAAGCCCGAAAGGACTTTATCGGGCTTCCATCCTAACTAGCACATGGCGAGGCCTGCACTGTGTCAGCAGGACCTCTGGACCACCCATTGTGGGCAAAGGCCACGGGCTCCCATTTGTGAAGCCACGGGCCCTTCTAGTGTGGCCAAGTACGTTGGGGCTAGCTGGGTATTGATGGACTACTGCTCACAGCCCATCCTCTTCCAGGCCGCTCCAGCCTACCTCGCTGTCCAGTAACACTCCTTCCCCTAACTGGCTCCTCCAGACTGTCCACGGACTCCACCCAGCCTGCTCCAGCCTTCTCATCCAGCTCCCAGGGTCTGTCACTCACCGACACTGGTGGAACCTTTAAAGCGTCTAATGTAGCCTCTCTGTTGCTCTCCTGCTTCTTTGTGCTTCTCCAGGATCCGACTTTACTCCTGGCTGCACCTGAGCCTCCAGGCCCCAAGGTCACCCCCCCAGACTGGGGGCTGCCTCCCGGGTGAGACCTCCACAGCAGCTCTGCTACATTCTCCACACTTCCACCCGAACTCTCCTCCCACTGCTGTATTTAAGGAGGCCTTCCCCCTGCCAATCCAAACTGTGGATTGGTCAGGGCTCCTTGTCATACATCAGAAAGTGACACCTCCTCATCCATCCCCTTTTCCAGAGCTTTCCAACTCAAAAAGGGAGGAGTATCCAAGGGGTGTTCCTTCCTGCAATCTCAAGTCTCCCTGGGCCACTCCCCTACCCAGATCAAAACATTTAGGCCTGACAAAATTTGCCTCTCCTAGCAAAAATCTACTCCAAAAAAGCACCTATTACTATGGGGGCGCTACACAATCAATATACGCTTGTTGGGATTCTTTTTACCAAAAATATGAAGCAGAATACATATTGGCCTAAATTGATGAAGAAATTTGATTTTTTTTACATTTTTATTGGATATGTTATATAGCAGAAAATAAAAAATATTGTTTTTTTTTTTTTTTTTTTAAAAATTGTTGGTCTTTTTTTGTTTATAGCACAAAAAATAAAAACCGCAGAGGTGATCAAATACCACCAAAAGAAAGCTCTATTTGTTTTGAAAAAAAAGGACATCAATTTTATCTGTGTACAGTGTTGCATGACCACGCAATTGTCAGTTATAATAACGCAGTGCCATATCGCAACAAATGGCCTTGATGGGGAGTATACCTTCCAGAGCTGAAGGGGTTAAGAAAACTAAGATCATGGAAACCGGTCCCATCACTCCTTGGCAAATAGAAGGAGAAGTAATGGAAACAGTGACAGATTTTATCTTCCTAGGCTCCAAGATCACAGCAGACGGTGACTGCAGCCATGAAATTAAGAGACGCTTGCTTCTTGGGAGGAAAGCAATGGCAAATCTAGACAACATTGTAAAAAACATCACCCTACTGACAAAATGCCGTATAGTCAAAGCTATGGTATTCCAAGTTGTAACCTATGGTTGTGAAAGCTGAACCATAAGGAAGGCTGAATGATGAAGAATTGATGCTTTTGAACTATGGTGTTGGAGAAGACGTTTGGTAGTCCCTTGGACGTGTAGCCAATGGCCCCCTTAGGGGTGGCTGGTAGTTGTGGTTCACCTGTCACTTTGCCCTCAATCACACATTATTTCCTTTCATCCGTAGTCACTGAACAGGCCGGAACTTTGTTTTTGCTGTTTTATTGAGGGGTTAAACTTGGATAGGGTAGGGACAACTGTGGGATGCCAAAAAGATCTAGAAACAGGACCATGCTATGTACACCGCAGTATATACACTCCTTCTTTCAACACTGACGCTTGCTAACTGTTATTCTCCTTCTTCCTCCAGTACTGATACTTGCTGACCGTTACACTCCTTTGCTTCTCTCCTGCACACTACTTGCTTCTTTCCACTGTTAGGCCTGAAGGGAAATTGATCAAGCCTTCATTACTTCTTCCTCCACCCTGACTAGCACATGGTGAGGCCTGCACCTTGTCAGCAGGACCTCCAAACCACCTGTTACAGGCAAGGGCCACGGGGCCTCGTAGTGTAGAGCCACGGGCCCTCCAAGTGTAGCCAAGTACAAATGTGCTAGCTAGGTTTTTGATGGACTACTGCTCCCAGCCCATCCTCTTCTAGGCCGCTCCGGCCTTCCTCACTGTTGAGTGACACCGCTCCCCTGACTGGCTCCTCCACTTTCACCAGTCTGTCACTCACTGACACCAGTGGACACTTTAAAGAGACTTTCCTGTAGCCTCTGAGTTTCTCTCCTGCTCCCTTGTGCTGCTCCAGAATCTCTCTTCACTCCTGGCTGCACCCAAGCTCCCAGGCCTCAAGTTCACCCCCCCCCCCCAGACAGGGGGCTCCCTCCTGGGTGAGGCCTCCTCAACCCTGCTACATCTCAACTCTTCCACATGACAATCTCCTCCCCCAGCTGGGCAGACCGCAGTATTTAAGTAGGCCTGTCGCCTGCCAATCCAGGTTGGGGATTGATCAGGACTCCTTAACATACCTCAGAAAGTTACACCTCCTCTTCCATCCCCCTTTTCCAGAATGTTCTGGATCTAAAAAAGGGAGGAGTAACCAAGGGGCGTTCCTTCCTGCAGTTTACAGCTTTTCGTGGGCCACTCCCCTGCCCAGATCAAAACATTCAGGCCTGCACAACATTCAGACCTGACTAAATTTGCCTCTCCTAGCAAAAATCACAAAATGCACCTATTCACTATGGGGGCACTACTGATGGGAAGAAGATCAAACCAGTCAATCTTGAAGGAAATCAACCCTGAATATTTACTGGAAGGACAGATCCTGAATCTGAAACTCAAATACTTTGCCCACCTAATGCGAAGAGAGGGCTCATTGGAAAAGACCCTGATGCTGAGAAACATGGAAGGAAAAAGGAGAAGAGGACGACTGAAAAAAAGATGGATAGATAGCATCATCAAAACAACGAGCAAGCTCCGTGAGGCAGTGGAGGACAGAAAAGCCTGGCACGCTATGGACCATGAGGTTACAAAGAGTCGGACATGGCTAAATGGCTGAACAACAACAATGTATTTGGCATAACACCTGAGGTCAGGTGACAAGTGTGCACCACTAAAGTGCAAATCGCACTGAGGGTTGTGAAGCACACCACTAAGGTTGTGGACCTATGGCTGACTGCTGCTAATGACTTCCGGCTGATACAGGAAGAAGACCCCCTGGAGCACGGCCACTGAAACACCGGTAGCTAGTGCATCGGTTTCCCCAGGGCTCGGAATCTAAGAGTCAGTGGGTTTTCACCAGAGCTTCTAGTGGTGAGGATGGATTTGGCGGCAACTGGATCCAGATCGTGACCCCGGGGTCCCCTAGCTCACGCTCAGCTGGCTACAGTTGAAGGAAAGTAAGCAGCAGCGCAGGGACAGCAAAGAATAGTCAGAGGTAATAGCAAAGGGTCAGGGCCACAAGCAGACAGGCGAAACAGAGAACAAGCTGAAAATTGGGGTATCAGGCAGGCAGGGATAGTCAGACAAGCCAAAGATCGGTACACAGAATAAGACTAGGAAGTGCTAGGAGCAACCACACAGGAAGCCAAACACAGACAAACGTTGATCAGTAATGCAGGCTTGCGCTGCCAGGTGTTATATCCTGTTCCCAATTAGGGACTGGGGTGGAGAGCAGCGGAGGAGAGCTTATTAAAGCACACAGGTGAAGGAGGCCTGGCCTTTAACCAGGGTTGCCACATCATCCCTTTAATCCAGGACACATATGAATTACACAGGTTCTGTGGCTGATCAAGGTGGTAACTAAACTCACTTGGTGCCTCATCTGCATGAAATTAGCCTCAGAACAACCTGTGTGATTCATATGTGTCCTGGATTAAAGGGATGATGTGGCAACCCTACCTTTAACTGGACACATGCAGCAAGGTAGGCAACAGATTAGACATAAATGTTTACTGTGGTTTCATGACCGTATTATAATAAAAAGATTTGTAGATTGACCACTAGAGGGAGCTCTGTAATTGACCCAGCCTCATTCAAGTTCTCTGCCTTACAGCTTCTGAGATAAGATATCAGCTTCATGGGGAGTGCATTGTTTTTAATAAGTCAGCTGACTCACAGACTTGTGAGAAGGATCAGTAAAGTCCTACTATTGTGTAGATTCTGTGCATGAAACAATCAGATACGGGCATCAATAGATCAATTATGCATTATAAATTACCCAAATTGCTGGCAGCCAGTGGATATTTGGGGGAAATGGGGCAATGCATAAAAGATGGAGTGTATTTACTAGTGGTCTAGTTGAGAGGATAAAGATTCATGGCTCTGATTTTTTTTTTTTTTCAACAAGAATATAAGATGCTCAATTTTTACCACATTTCCCATATGAATTAGATGTATGAGGATCTGACAACTGGTATTGTCTAATGTAGCCTAATATTTCTATTCTTAGCCACAACTGCTTTACTTTAACTGACATTTTTTCCCCCTACAAATAGAGCTTTTAATCACCTCTTTGTTTTTTTTTGCGCTATAAAAGGAGACAAACAATTTTGAAAAATAAACAATATTTGATACTTTTTGCTATAAAACATATCCAATAAAAAAAAATGTAAAAAAATCTAATTTCTTCATACATTTTGGTCAATATGTATTCTTCTACATATTTTTGGTAAAAAAAATCCCAATAAGCATTTATTGACCAATCACAGCAGATCACATGACAATTGTACACAATGGATGGCTTTCATTCATGCGATCCATTGTATACTATTGTGTTGATCTCTGTGATTGCAGTTATGAAATTCCCAATGCACATGTTCCTGCTTTTACAGAGCAGCCATTTGTATTGAATGAAATTGATTCATTCAGTGTTTACTATTATGGTTAGCTGCGATTGGCCACAGCCAATCACAGGGTACAGATGGAGTGTGATTGGCCCTGTCTGTACCATGTGTTCACTGTGACCAATCACAGAGATCAGAGCAGGTAGTGTCACCAGCACACCAAGATCTTCAAATGAGTCCAATCTTTAATGAAATTATCACATTGTTACAGCAAAGAACGACGTTTCGGAGCCACGCAGGACCCGTCCACTTTCCAAAAAATTGTGACCAAAAATGACAACTTCAAAAAACTTGCCATGCCTCTTACTATATACCTTGAACTGTCTACTTTCCAAAAAGGGGTCATTTGGGGGACATTTATACTGTCCTGGCGGTTTCGGGCTTCAAGAAATTAGGTCATCAGTACATCAGGAATGATCAATTTTCAGATATATAGAGTTTGTGGACTCTATCACTTTCCTACAGACTAAATAAAATACACTGCGGTTTTGGGTTATTTTCACCAAAGAAATGTAGCAAAATACAGCTTGGCCTACATTTATGAAGAAAAAGATTTTGCAAATAAATAATCTAACAAAAATAAAGAAAAATGTACTTTTTTTTTCAAAATTCTCACTTTTTGTTTATTTAGCAAAACATAAAAAAATCCAGTGTTGATTAAGGCTCCATGCGCACTGAAGCTGATAAACAATCTTTTTTGGGCGTTTGGATGATTTAACAGCCCATAAACGCCCCTCTATGTTATCCTATGTGTCACATGGACGTTTATTGTCGTTTAAGAGCAGTGGCTTTTATAGGCTGCAATCTGAAGGCCGTTAGGCCTCATGCACACAGGACATCTAAAAATTGTCAGCTTTAAAGCAGTGTTAAAAACACGCATTTTGCTGCTAAAAACACGCGTTTTCCCACGTTTTGCAATTAGTGTTTTGCCACGTTTGCGTTTTTTGAAGTTTTTCACTTCCTATGTCGTTTTTTTCTACTGCCCCTAAACGCTTATGCCTCCAAATGCCTCTGACAGTTTATGTGCATGGACACATAGGCTAACATGGAGGGGCTTTTAGAGGCAGTTAAAAAAAATGTCAAACACATCTAACAGCAGCTGTATAAACGCCCTGTGTGCATGAGGCTTTAACCACTACAGATCCGCGCTATAGCCGAAAGACGTCTACAGCGCGGACCTGAATTGCCGGGGAGACGTCCATGGTTCACATGAGTTTCCTGTGCTGCTCTGTATCCCTATATTGGCTTCCTCCAGCAATTCAGTGATAGCAGCAGCGTGGATCGGGAGAATGCTGGCAACTGCACAGGATTGCAGGTGCTAAAACATTGGACGAACCGTGTGGAGCATTCCAGAGAGGTTTTGGAGCCCCTTCCAATTGGATCCATCTTCCGTTTCAAAACGGCTTGGGATGACCTGTCCATGATGACCTGTGGAAGTCCTTACCTGTGATGACCAGTCCATGATGACCTCATAGATGCCCAGGATTTCCTGTCCTTGACGAATTGCGGTTACCACTACCCTGAAAGTGGATTGTGACCCCTGCGCATGTTCTACCTGAGTCTGGTAAGCTCACATCTTTACTAGAATCCAGGGTTCGCTAGGATGTCCTGTACATGAAGATTCTTACAAAAGTTTTTACCATTACCTATTGCCCCCCCCCCCTTAGGGGCTTATTTCACTGAGGACTCTGAAAAAGTACCTTCTTGATTCCCATT
>BLSH010005647.1:355385-378169 GCA_018402905.1 Glandirana rugosa | reverse complement strand
TCACCTAGTTGTGGTCGTCTACTGTACCGAGGGGTTTAGCAGTGACTGACACCTTTTACAAAGTAAAGTAAACCTTTAGTTCCGGCGCAAACGCTCATTTTTGCGGCGCAAATCAGCGCAAACGCGGCGCTAACGAATGGTATATTTTTATTCAGGTTTTACAAACATGGGGTGCCAACTTCACACAGCTCTCCCGGAGTCTAGACTTTCCAAGCAGAACCACGCTGAATCTTAACCGGAATGTTGTCATTCTTCCATCTCCAATAATTGATGAATTACATTTACTTACCAGAAAGATTCAAAACCTAATTTGTAACTGTAACAATAAAACCAGTATGTGTAAAACCCGATTATCCAGAGATCTTCTACGTGCCGAATCATCACTGACTGTGGAAACTTCACACTGGACCTCATGCAACATGGATTCTGTGCCTCTCCACTCCTCCTCCAGACTCTGGGACCTTGATTTCCAAATGAAATGAAACATTTTCCACAGTCAGTGACGATTTGGGGAGCCATGTCATCTGCTGGTGTTGATCCACTGTGTTTATTAAGTCCTAAGTCAGTGCAGCGCTCTACCAGGAAATTGTAGAGCACTCCATGCTTCCCTCTGCTGACCAGCTTTATGGAGAGGCTGATTTCATTTTCCAGCAGGACTTGGCACCGCCCACACTGCCAAAGGTACCAATACCTGGTTTAATGATCATGGTATCACTGTGCTGGATTGGCCAGCAAACTCGCCTGAACTAAACCCCATAGAGAATTTGTGGGGTGTTGTCAAGAGGAAGATGAGAGACAGCAGACCCAACAATGCAGATGAGCTGAAGGCCGCTGTCAAAGCAACCTGGGCTTCCATAACACCCCAGCAGTGCCAGAGGCTGATCGCCTCCATGCCATGCCGCATTGATGCCGTAATTCATGTAAAAGGAGCCCCGACCCCGAGTGCATACTATACTGTACATGGACATACTTTTCAGTAAGCCAATATTTCTGTATTAAAAATCTTTTTTTTTTTTTATATATGTTGCAGTCTGCAAGTGGTTTACCGAGAGTATGGCTGAAGATATCAGCCATAAACCCAGTACTGCTTTCTCAGGAAACTGGTCCGAAGTCCCCTATCGCCGGTGTTACTCGGACTTACCGTTTCCACCAGTTCACGCGAGAAACAATCAAGCGGTGCGGCCGGCTGCTTCGATAGGTGATTAAAGATTTAATACTCTTAGATCAACTCAACTCTATGGCTGTCATGAAACCATAGTAAACATTCTGTCATGTAACCAGCAAACACATGTCTTATCTGTTGCCTACCTTTGCTGCATACGTCCAGTTAGAGGCCGGCCTCCCTCAACTGTGTGCTTTAGTAGGCCCTCCTCAGCTGAGCTCCACCCCAGGCCTTAATTGGTAACAACGTTTGTCCATGTTTGGCTTGTGTCTGTGATTGTCTCCTTCGGTTGCTACTAAGGAGTCTTATCCGTGTTCTGATCCTTGGCTTGTCTGACTATCCCTTAATGCATGATACCTCGATCTTCGGCTTGTCTTCGGTTTCTCGTGTCTTCTGGTTGTCCTGACCCTTCGCTATTCTTCTGACTACTCCTAATGTTCCTGTGCTGCTGCTTCCCCTCTACCACCTGGGGCCAGCCCGAGCGTGAGCTTGGGGACCCTGGGGGCCCAAGACCTAGATCCAGTTGCAGCCAAATCCATTCTTACCACTAGAGGCTCTGGTGAACACCCACTGGCTCTTAGATTCCGCGCCCTGGGGAAACCGATGCACTAGCTCCCTGAGTTTCAGTGTCTGAGCTCTAGGGGGCCCTCTCCAGTACTACTTTCTGACAAAGTAAAGGATGAATTAGCAGGGAGAACCATCATCTCCTTGTGTAACCAGATCGACATCCATTTTCAGGAGAGGTCCCTAGAAAGAAAATGCCAGCATTTCCCGGCCCTTAGGCAGTCTCAGCCCCCCTCTCTTCATATGGAGGAGCATCTTCTGTCAGTTGAGGATCCCATGCAGCTGGGCCAGACCAGGCTATCTTCCGGGGAACGTGCTAGGCTCAGAACTCTTGGCCTATGCCTCTATTGTGGGGGCAAAGGTCCTTTTCGTGATACTTGTTCACTTTGCCCGGGAAAACGCTCAGGTCCAAAACATCTGGAAGGTGGAGTATTGGGTCCAGAAGTATCACCTCCTCGTCTTCTTGTTTCGGTGTCCCTCCATGTTGGCTTTTCCTCTCATCCGGTCATGGCATATTTGGATTCTGGGGCTGCTGGCAATTTCCTGGACTGGAGAATTGCATCTTCGTTGGGACTTACCCTTTCGCCCCTCGCCACACTAGTGACGGTATCGGCGATTGATGGCACTGTTCTCCCAGGGGGCCCTATCCACTTCCAGACCCTCCCCGTTAAGATGTCGGTAGGGACACTCCACCAGGAGTGGATGTCCTTCTTCGTTTTGCCTAAGGCCTCACCTCAGCCCCCCCTCGTACTGGGCCTTCACTGGTTACGTCTCCATTCTGCACACATGGACTGGAATTCTGAGCAAATCATGGCTTGGGGTCGCTCCTGTTCCTCGTCTTGCCTACTTAAGGTTGCCGAAAGTGGGACTTCCTGTTGCCACCACCTCTGTATCTCCTGTTCTTCCCAAGGCGTGTAGCAAATTCTGGGATGTGCCCAGCAACAGTCAGGTTGATACTCTCTCTATGTCATTTGGCACTCTGTATGAGCAGTCCACCTGTGAACCTGAGCCTATCTGCCTGACCTCATGCGTCCTTGCCCATTCTACCACCTTGGAGTCAAGACCTTCAACACCACTGAGTTAAGAGCTAAGATTTTTTTGTTGGGGACATGATTCCAAGAGGGCTTGTCATGTTTGTACCCAGTCGGACTCCTCCATGCAAGCGTCTGCTGGTCTTTGCCTGCCCTTGCCCACTTCTAAGAAACTGTTAGTCCTCAAGTGCTCCTCTTGTCCTCCCGCTACCTCTGTTATAGTCTCTGAGGATTATCAGAAGTACGAGGCTAGCCACAATCTGGATTCTCGCCTCTGTAAAGGCATCCTTCAGTACCTCGTGCATTGGAGAGGGTTTGGTCCTGAGGAGAGGTCGTGGATTCTTGCATCTGAGGTATTTGTGCCTCATTTTGTGGAAAGGTTTCATGTGAGGTTTCCCTCCAGGCCTGGACCCAAGTGGGGGAAGGGGAGGCCTCATAAGGGGGGGGTACTGTCATGAAATCATAGTAAACATTCTGTCATGTAACCAGCAAACACATGTCTTATCTGTTGCCTACCTTTGCTGCATGTGTCCAGTTAGAGGCTGGGCCTCCCTCACCTGTGTGCTTTAGTAGGTCCTCCTCAGCTGAGCTCCACCCCAGGCCTTAAATGGTAACAGGATATGATACCTGGCAGTGTAAGGCCTCATTGCTGATCAATGTTTGTCCATGTTTGGTTTGTGTCTGTGATTGTCTCCTTCGGTTGCTCTGAGTCTTATCCATGTTCTGATCCTTGGCTTGTCTGACTATCCCTTCCTGCTTGATACCTCGATCTTCGGCTTGTCTTCGGTTTCTCGTGTCTTCTGGTTGTCCTGACCCTTCGCTATTCTTCTGACTACTCTTACTGTTCCTGTGCTGCTGCTTCCCTCTCTACCACCTGGGGCCAGACTGAGCGTGAGCTAGGGGACCCTGGGGGCCGCGATGTGGATCCAGTTGCAGCCAAATCCATCCTCACCACTAGAGGCTCTGGTGAACACCCACTGGCTCTAAGATTCCGCGCCCTGGGGAAACTGATGCACTAGCTCCCTGAGTTTCAGTGTCCGTGCTCTAGGGGGCCCTCTCCCCGTATCAGCCGGTACTACTTAACAGCAGTCAGTCATAGGTCCGCAACCTTGCAGTGCACTCTGCAACCTTAGCGTGCGCTTCACACTTCAGTGGTGCGATTCACACTCCTGCGGTGCGCATCCGTCACCTGACCTCAGGTGCCGTGACAATGGCCTTGGAGAACTGGAGCGACATTGTGACATCACTTCTGGCCCAGGCTGGAAGAAAATATATATATATATTTTTTTTTATCCCGAAAGATTCAACTTTTTTTTTTTTATCTTTTGCTTTATCATTTCAGTCTCCGATCAGATATATGACAGTCTCACACAAAATGGCAGCCTGCTCACTCTCTGTCTATGCGGAGTGACATCATCCTGCTCCTTCCTACATGTTGTGTTACAGAGTTACAGGACTTTGTCAGGGGATTAGCCTCATAGGTCACAGAGAAGACTGGGGGATGAATATTCTTCCATATCCTCGGTGTGAAGCAATCCTGGCTGTTTACTACTGTTCCAGACTACCTGAAAGAATGGGAAAGCCCAGAGCTACCATGGGCTGTGGCTGAATGTTGGAAGGAAACAACTTTTCTGTGGTCATTTACTAAACCAATAAATCATTGTTGGACCCTTGGATTGTTTGCTTGGTGCTTCTTCTGTTGCAACTTTATATAGACTACTAAATTTGGGTGAATCCCTATTTTTGAGGGGCCCCCACATTGTGGAAAGCTGTTGAACCCAAGCCAATGGCTTCACAAATTACTTTTTTCTTTTGGCTAAAGGATTCATATCCAGCATTCCACCACCATCCCATCTTAGATATTTGTTTCTTACTGTCTTTGTCCAATGGGGAAATTTACGCACCATTTTATTCCATTAATCAAGTTATTTTTCAAGGGGATATCTATTCTAGTGATAACTGTCAGAGTTGGGATTTTTCCCTCATTTTGGCAAGATTTTCATGTGCTTCATGTTTTGTCTTTGAGGACAGGAAGTTCAGGGAAATACCTTTGATAGAGACATCAACAGCAATAAAAATGTGACAGATTTTCACTCTTTCCACTCAACATTTTGCTAAAAAATTGACGTTACAAAGGATCTCATCTGTTATATCTCTGGATTTACTGGCCATTTTGACATTGGCTTTGTACTGAAGGGTAATCTCTAGTGATGCATTTTTCTTCATATCGGTTGTTTTGAATTGTGATAGGTTGGCTTTTCCCCTGATAAATTCAGCAGAATATAGAACTCATTATTCTTCTGTGGAAACCTTGATTCATTATGGTGATTGCTGATGACTCACACACTGCATTGAATAGTTCTGAACACTATGGGTGAAGAAAATTACATATCTGGTCTTCAGGCAATCAGGGATTTTAACATTCTAGGAACTCTGGTCTGTATGCATTATATTTTTTGTTTTTTTCACATGAAGTTTCTATGGATGGAGTTGGCAGGCCAGTGTTTCACTGATATTTGGCAGAACTTTTTCTTTGTCTCAACCATAATTTTTTGTTTGATTCAGCCAGTACACTAGTGACCATAAAACATCTTAATGTCTGACTTAGACAAAAGTAGGCACAATAAATATCCTTATTATATATATAATGAAAGTAGGTTTAATATGGTGTTAGAGCCCTATTGGTATACACCTGGTAGAACAGGGGTCTCAAGGCCACAGGACAAGTTTTCATATCCCATGGGGGCCGCATGCAAACTTTTGAACTTCAAAAACAACAATAAATTATATACAGTGGTAGAATTAACCCCCAGCACTGGTGTCAGCAAACGCACTATTAACCCCCAGCACTTGTATCAGCAGACGCACTAATAACTCCCAGCATTGGTGTGAGCAAACGCACTATTAACCCCCAGCATTACCCCTACACTCCACAAATACCCCCCACATGCCACAAATACCCCTCATACTCTGCAAATACCCCCCACACTCCACAAATACCCCCCATATTCCACAAATACCCCCCCACACTTTGCAAATACCCCCCACACTCCGCAAATACCCCCCCACACTTCATAAATACCCCCTTCATACCTTCAACACAGGCCTAGTGGCCATGATCTCCCGCCCTGAGATGGCAGCAGGACCCTGGATCATGGCTGGGCCTCTGTGTCGATCATCAGTGCCTATGTGAGCGGGGCTATGGGCGGATTCTCCCTCCACTCTCTCTCTGCTATCCTGTGCTGTGTGCGCTGGCCTGCAGCAGCTTGCAGGGGAGTGGACACAGATAACTGAGAAAGAAAGCTCTTTAGCACCCCCCCTGCAGTGCCTGGGTGCAGTGCACCCCCACGCACCGCCCAGGATCAGCCCTGCCTGGGGGCCATTTGAAATCGGTCAGCAGGCCGTTACTAAGACTTCTGTTTTAATTTTCTCAGTCACCACTAGCCAGTGTCACTTTACACTTTACACTTTGTTTTTTCCTTTGTTTAAATTATGTAGGGCCCTATTATATTTCCACAGTGTAGGTTGGGGGTGTAGTTTTAATGGGTGCTATTAGATGTCCCCATATTTCTTTGAATTGTGTGTGGATTGTCCCTTTTAGGGAGATCCCTGTCCATGGGATTTCTAGGCAGCCCTTTCAGCCAAACAAAGTTGTTTGCTGAGAAGTATGAATATAGAGATGGTTGGAACCATTTTTTGTGGAAAGAATGAAAAACTTTTGTTTTCAGGTGGGTGATGATCATCTGTCCAGGATCATCATATAAACTGCAAGGCTGAGAGTGCTTTCCCTTTTGAAGGGAAAGCGAGGGCTCCTTCCTTACTAGTGGAGATGGGCAAAGTGCCAAATATGGGTACTAAGATTCACCTATAAGTAACAAAAAAAAGAGTTGAGGGAACTATGTGGATACTCCAAAAACAAGACCTATGTAGACACGAGGACCTAGATATTCTTCAGGGCAAGCTATATTACAGTCTGTGCTTGTAGCAAACAGTAGACTTCAACTTTAAGGTAGCGGTAGTAGTAGTTAACTATAAATCTCTTTCTTAGAGCCACAAGAGCAGAGTCCCTTTAAGTAATAGATTCGATGGACAAAGCTCGTCTGGATACCAGCCGGTGTCCCCTTTAACTAGACCAAGTAAACATCGGAAGAAGAACAGAGGGAGAAGACAGTGGAGAAGACCCGGCAATAGAGCAAAAAGACAGCGGAGAAGACCCAGCAAAAGAGCAGAAGAAAGAAGACTCCACAGAAGAAAGAAGACCCCGCAAAAGAGCAGAAGAAAGAAGACTCCGCAAAAGAGCAGAAGAAAGAAGACCCCTCAGAAGACAGAAGACCCCGCAAAAGAACAGAAGAAAGAAGACACCGGAGAGGGGAGAAGAAATCGGAAGAAGAGACGCCGGAGCTGATTTAATAAAATACTTTAAAAACCTGTGTAGTGTGTTTATTTTTGACACTTTTTTATAGGTGAATGGGTACAATGTACCCCATACTCATTCACATAGGGTGGGGGGCTGGGATCAGGGGGCCCCACTTGTTAAAGGGGGCTTTCAGATTCCGATAAGCCCCCCACCCGCAGACCCCGACAACCACCGGCCAGGGTTGTTGGGAAGAGGCCCTTGTCTTCATCAACATGGGGACAAGGTGCTTTTGGGGTGGGGGGCACAGCACCCCCCCTGCCCCAAAGCCCCCAACCCCCCCATTTTGAGGGTACGTGGCCTGGCATGGTGCAGAAGGGGAGGTGCTCACTCGTCCCCACCCCCTTTCCTGACCTGCCGGGCTGCGTGCTCGGATAAGGGTTAGGTATGGATTTTGGAGGAAACCCCACACCATTTTTTTGGCACGGGGTTCCCCTTAAAATCCATACCAGACTGGAGGGCCTGGTATGCTCTTGGAGGGGGACCCCGTGCGTTTTTTTTTCAATTTGGTGTGGAGTTCCCCTTCAAGATTCATACCAAACACACAGTGCCTGGTAGTGTTGGGATCAAAGTCGAATCCCATTTCACTGAAGTCGGACCATTGTAAGGCTGATGTAGCACCATTGTAGGACACATGTCGTAGAGCAAAGTAAGATGAAGGTCGGATCCTTGTCGTGTCGGATAAGTGTGAACCCAGCCTCACCAAACAAACAATTACAGCCACACTGACTATATTTAACACATGCAAATTCTATCTATCTAAACCTAGCACCTATCCAGGAGGGTGGTACATAATTTTCTCCAGTGCTACTATGTGTCACTGCACAGCCTGTATTCATATTTGTTTTACTTACTGTATGTAGGGCTCTGTTATACAGTATATTCATGGTATATGTTGTGTATGTTTAATGGGTGCCACTAGATGCCCCCATATTTCTTTGAATTCTGAGTCCTGCCCATGAGGTTCCTAAGCAGCTCGTTCAGCCACTCTAAATTGGTTACTGAGAAGAATAATATAGAGGTGGGTGGAGCCCAAAGGACAGAGTGAAGTAGACCCCATGGAGGAAAAGAAGGACCTTTTTTTGTGGTGGGTGATGATCATCTTTGTCATGATGTAAGCTATAAGTGCTTTCCCCTTTGGGGGACAGCGGGGGGCTTCTCCTTAGATGAGATTGGCAGAGACACTGGAGTTTTTGTTGTGTGCCACATGTGGGAACTAAGGCTCTCCTGATAACTATAATTTGTATGATGAAGAATTCTATGTTGCTTATACTGAAAGAAGGATGTGCTGTAACACTGGCTATATTGTTGATGATTAGCACCTATTTAGAAGATTTGTACCAAAATCTCTACAAGTAAAGATCACAATGTTTAAGGATCTTCTCATCTGGACATTCCTGTTATGAACATTTTGTTGATGCAAGAACCTGAGAAAGGTGGAGAGCCAACTTTTTGGATATAAAGTTGTCAGAGAATGGTGGTGTAGACAAGTCTGAATTGAAGTTCCTCATGACCCTGTAGGACAAGTGTGCTGGACACTATGTTAGTGCCCACTCCGATGGCCCTGGGTGGGAGGATATTTTGTCCTTCCATTTGGGAAATGGAGAGCTCCAGCTAGGTTGATCAGGAGGCCACTATATGGTCTTGGGGTTTAAACTTCCCTAAAGATCAGAAAGTAGAGAAGACCCTTGAGTTCAGAGAAGCCATTGTGGATTGTCATGTAGGTCCATCAAGCAATGTCTGTTCTGCAGAAGTTGTTTCATGTGAAGCTCATGCTACATGGGGTCTATGATACTTGCAAAACTCAAATGAGATAAAGCCCAGCTCCGGAATTCTTTTATATTTTAAAATATATGAATTTAAAAAGACAAGTTGTCCTTGGGTGGTCTGATCTTTTAATAGTATAGATAACACTGAGACATTGCAAGGCTAGTTTTAATGGAACACAACTGTATTTGCTCCCACAGAAATGTCTGCAGCTGGTGTGATATTACTGTTGGGTATTTTAATATGGCCTTCATAGCCATAAATAGAATTACGCTCAGTTCGCTGGTACACCTGTTTATGTGTTTTGTGAGCATTACAATGTAATCATCTACCAACAGCCAGTTTATGTATTCCAGCTCTGTCGTCATTCCCCCTGCACCGTCTGAGCTAGAAACACCAGACGCTGCTGTCATAGCCGTATCTCTCAGGAGCTCTGCCTTCCAAATTAAAATAGACACAAGGAATAATGAAATAATTTACATCAGAATAGTCTTGCACGCGTTTTACTCTGCAGTTCCCTGTCAGTTAAACACCGGAGTAACTGACTTCTCCACAAAGCTTCATAACAAGTTTCACTCTTTGGTTGCTGCCGCATGCCAATGTTTACTGTAGCGCTACCCCCGCCGGAGCCGCTGTAATGCAACCGGCTCTCCCCTAGAATGGGTGTAGAGGCAGCCAGGTATACTGCAACATTACACTTTTTCATTCTAGGGTTTTGTTTTTTTGAGGAACTTGGATAGGAGAGGGAAGGTATGGGAACACTGCAAATTTCCTATTTGCTTGTATGAGGACACGTCACTTTACTTAAGCCTGGTACACACGAGTCGACAATCGTATACAACAGGGTGTACAAACGACCATTGTATGTGAAATAGATCGTTAGTATGCGCGATTAGAACAGCCGACGTATGAGCAAACTAGAAATCTTGGTAGTACCGTAGTACCAACAAGCGCTCATACGACCGTTGTATCGTGTGTACAGAGAAGTTGGTCCAACAAGTTGCATTGTGCAAAACACGCATGCTCAGAAGTCAGGAACGGCCGGATGCTAATTACATGCACCTGAACGTTCTTTCTTTGGTCGTACGATCGTGTAGTGCAGTCAGTATGCTAGATACAACAGCCAACACACGATTTGGTCCGTTCAGTCGTACGACCGTCGAACCGTGTGTACGAGGCTTTAGTTTCTGTGAGAAGTTTATAAGCAGGCTCAAGTACTAAGTTTTTTCTTTGAAAGCTAACCCAGGCAGGAATTCTGTAGGCTTGTCCATCGAGAGGAATACAGCACACAGTCTCTAACAACTCTGGCCTCAGTTCAGTACTCACAATGTCTCAGGATCACTGGATGCCTCCTTCCAGTATCCACCAGACAGGTGCAGAATCCTTTGATTAGCTCCAGAAGGGATCCTAAAAGATAGGACCCCTAGCTCTGCCACAGCTGGGACCTCTGTGAATGCCTGCTGATACCCGGATAGCTGCTGTGCGTGGGGGTAGCCATCCCCACCTGGATTGGTGGATTCCTTCCAACAGGAAGAAGAAAAAAGAAAAAAAACCCTGCTACTCTAAGTCTTAGACTACTTATAAGCCTCTCCACCGGCTCAGGTGTCCAGTGATTGGCTGTAACACACAGATTTGCCTTGCCCAACCTTCTATGTTCAAGAAGTCTCTGGAAGACAGGGGAGAGCAATCAAGCCTGCAGTCCATGAGACCCAGAGCAGCCAAAAGCAATCAGCCACTGCTCCACTGACTACAGAGGAGCCAAAAAGAACTAAATTTGCCTAGCTTTCTAGCAATCTAACAAGGAGGGTGCTACATTACCAAGATGCCAAAAGCAAATTGCAATCTAAGATCTTTCATTGTTATTTTTGGAAACTGATATAATCCCTTTTCTAATTTGGTAAAGTATTCTCATATTCTGTATTTATGTTGCAGTCTCAGTTTGCAGTATGCGTAATATTCCAATGATGTGCATTAAAGTGGTTGTAAACCCTTTCATATACCCACTGAAGTGACCAGCCTCAGGTGATGCCCAGGGATAAAACAAATCCCCCTGCATAAGCTGTACCCATTTATCTGCAGCTCCCTCTCCTCTACATCTGTTCAAAGTCCAGAATTTACACAGGATCTCTGAGCTTAATTAGGCAGAGGGTGGTGATCTGATGTCCCACACTGCACAGCATAGAGCACAGAGCTAATTGTAATCTGAGATATGAGTGGAGGAAATGGACACACACCTCTGTATACAGTCATACAGCGAAACATGCCCAGCTGGGGCTGCCAATCACTTGCTGTGTGCTGGAGGGGCCATCTCCCAGGACTGACTGATGTCAGCACAGAAGTGACTCATGCCAATAGCAGAGGAATGACAGAGCAGACAGAAATCACAGTAGGTGCTTTGGGTTGAGGCACAATATAGATACTATATGGGTTGAGGCACACTATAGATACCATATGGGTTGAGGCACACTATAGATACCATATGGGTTGAGGCACACTATAGATACTATAGATACACACTATAGAACAGCCATTCTCAACCAGGGTTCTGTGGAACCATAGGGTTCCTCCATAGGTTCCAGGGGGTTCCTTGAGCTGTGGCTTGTTTACCTTCTATTTGATGGTGTCTGCATTTCAGTTCCAGGATCACCAACACTTGGCAAAGCCAAGAGCAGGACACCAGTTATATTTTTAAGCTGTCTGAGGGCTGCATTATTCCTGTTGGCCACAAATGGGGGCACTGGCTCCCAATGAATTTGTTTTAGTAAGGGCTCCTTCGAGACCTAAAAACTGTTTTTGAGGGTTGCTCTGGGCTAAAAAGTTTGAGAAAGGCAGCAATAGAAGGACATACTTTGTTCATTTTTCATTTCAGAAGTTTGCAGCCATTTTAAGGAACATGCAAGGTAGGATTCTACGTTAGGCCCATGTTACACTAAGTATCCTAAAGAAACAACAATGGCAGCTGCTTTGATCTGTTTCAGACTAGAAAATAATTATTCATCAACGTTTCTCACATGGAGATCCTGCCAGTATTGTCCTTTCCTGATGCAGACTGACAATGCTAAGAAAATGTCTTTCAATTAGCAGTAGTGTTGTCAGCCTGCCATGTGAGCTGCTACAGTTGGCCATTGGGTTGTCCATCTGATAGACAGACCAACAGCCAAATGAAGGTGTGCACACAGCTGGGTGACAACCCTGATGCTACTACAGTTGCCTCCAGGGGAGCTTGCTCTATGTACATTGTTACACGGTAGATGTTCCCATAAATGGGAAACTCAGGGTTAAGCCCTTGGTGGGCAGGAAGAAATGCGTCAGAGGAGCGGCCTTTTGGCGGAGACTTGCATGCTTAAGCCGATCTTGATTCTTATGTCATAGTGGCTGGTCGAGAGAGCGGTGTCTTCCTCATTTGATGTATGCATCACTCTGGATGGGAATTTTAGTAGCCTGCACCCCTTAGTAGCCTGCACCCCTCTTCATGTGGATCTTGGGAATGTAACTCCTGGCTTTAAGCAGTGTTCAAAGTCTAGTTTAAGGTATGACATAACCATGATAAAATAGTGAAATCCCAACTGATTTGCTGCTTCTTTCTCTTCTTGTCTGAACTCTCCTTTACTGCAAGGGGTTGTTACCAAGCCAAATTCAGGCACTTACCCTTACAAAAAAAAATACAAATGCATATACAGGGTTGTACAATTTTGTTTTATGGAGTTCAGTTTTAAAGAGGCTCCAGGTGACTGCTTAAAAGGTTAAACACAATGAAAAATTACATTAACCTATCGCAAGGCAGGTTATGACGCTAGTCTTTCCATAGTCCACTTATAATCATTCACGGCTGTAGATAATCACAAATGGTGCTTCAGATGAATCAGTAATTGCACCTCTGATGTCTCCGGATATTTATCTGAAGTGTCACAGAATATGGATACTGCATTAACTTCCCATTTGCACAGATGGAGTATATTTTCTGTTTGACTCCTTGATGGATGAGTTTGTCTTGCTTTCATGCAGCATTTATCTGCCTTAAAATATGCTCGCTGCACATTGTTAGCAATTTCTCTGCCAGTTTCTGGAAAAGAAACAAAATCTGTTTATGTTCTTATTTTTACCCCGATGTGTGGAAAACAGACAAAAAAAATCGAATGTAGCGGTGTCTACTACAGTGATTTCCAGCTTCCATGGGGATCCCACATATAGTGAGGGGAAAAAGTATTTGGTCCCCTGCTGATTTTGTACGTTTGCCCACTGACAAAGAAATGATCAGTCTATAATTTTAATGGTCGGTTTATTTTACCAGTGAGAGACAGAATAACAACAAAAATATCCAGAAAAACGCATTTCAAAAAAGTTATAAATTGTTTTGCATTTGTGAAATAAGTATTTGATCCCCTATCAATCAGCAAGATTTCTGTCTATCAGGTGTCTTCTATACAGGTAAAAAGCTGAGATTCGGAGCACTCTCTTAAAGCGGTTGTCTCCCCTAAGAAGAAAAAAAAAACCCTGCAAGGCAGAGGCATAATGAGCTAGTATGCACAGCATACTAGCTCATTATGAAGTACCTCAGAATGAAGCTCCATCTGGTCCGCCTAGTCCCCGAAGAGGGAGCTGCCATGTTCCCTCCATGGATCCTTCCGGGTACGTGGGTCCAGCGCTGTGAGTGACCGGAGCCAAGAGACGTCACTCCCGGGCATGCGTGGGGGCCCATCTTTACTGCGGACCTTCCGGCAGGGTCCGGCACTATGCGCCGTGCCTTCGCCGGGATATCACTGCGCATGTGCCTGCTGACATCAGTGGCGCTTGCAGTGAGAGTATCTCCTAAACCGTACAGGTTTAGGAGATATTCTTTTTACCTACAGGTAAGTCTTATTATAGGCTTACCTGTAGATAAAAATGTAATTTTAGGAGATACAACCACTTTAAAGGGAGTGCTCCTAATCTCAGCTTGTTATCTGTATAAAAGACACCTGTCCACAGAAGCAATCAATTAATCAGATTTCAATCTCTCCACCATGGCCAACACCAAAGAGCCCACCAAGGATTTCAGGGACAAGATTGTAGACCTACACAAGGCTGAAATGGGCTACAAGACCATCGCCAAGCAGCTTGGTGAGAGGGTGACAACAGTTGGTCTGATTACTCACAAATGGAAGAAATACAACATAACTGTCAATCTCCTTTGGTCTGGGGCTCCATGCAAGTTCTCACCTCACGGCGTTTCAATGATCATGAGAGCAGTGAGGAATCAGCCCAGAACTACATGGGAGAATCTTGTTAATGATCTCAAGGCAGCTGCGACCATAGTTACCAACAAAACAATTGGTAACACACTATACAAGGACTTAAATCCTGCAGTGCCCGCAAGATCCCCCTGTTCAAGAAAGCACATGTACAGCCCGTCTGATGTTTGCTAATGAAAATCTGAATGATTCAGAGGAGAACTGGGTGACAGTGCTGTGGTCAGATGAGGCCAAAATCAAGCTCTTTGGCATCAACTCAACTCGCCATGTTTGGAGGAGGAGGAATGCTGTCTAATAACCCCAAGCATGGAGGTGGAAACATTATTCTTTGGAGGGGGGGGGGGGTTCTGCTAAAGGGACAGGACAACTTCACCGCATCAAAGGGACGATGGACGGGGCCATGTACCGTCAAATCTTGGGTCAGAACCACCTTCCTCTCAGCCAGGGCATTGAAAATGGGTCATGGATGGGTATTCCAGCATGTCAATGACCCAAAACACACGGACAAGGCAAGAAAGAAGTGGCTCAAGAAGAAGCACATTAAGGTCATGGAGTGGCCTAGCCAGTCTCCAGACCTTAATCCTATAGAAAATATGTGGAGGGGGGCTAAAGTTTTGAGTTACCAAATGTCAGCCTCAAAACCATAATGACTTGGAGAGGATCTGCAAAGAGGAGTGGGACAAAATCCCTCCTGAGATGTGCAAACCTGGTGGCCAACTACAAGAAATGTCTGACCTCTGTGATTGCCAACAAGGGTTCTTCCACCAAGTACTAGTCATGTTTTGCGAAGGGATCAAATACTTATTTCACTCATTAAAATGCAAATCAATTTATAACTTTTTTGAAAGGTGTTTTTCTGGATTTTGTTGTTGTTATTCTGTCTCTCACTGGTAAAATAAACTGACCATTAAAATTATAGACTGATCTTTTTTTTTTTTTCACAATAAATTTTTATTGAAAAATGTTTAACAGGATTACATGTTATGGCATCATCAAATTATTTGACATACACAGACTAGGCACCCTGGTGGGTAGCCACACATAGCATGAGCCAACACTGAGAACAAGATCTTAAGCAAACATTCTTGAATGTAAAGTTCAAACCACACATCATATAGATCAGGGATAACCAATTAGCGGACCTCCAGCTGTTGCAAAACTACAAGTCCCATCATGCCTCTGCCTCTGGGTGTCATGCTAGTGGCTGTCAGTCTTGCTATGCCTCATGGGACTTGTAGTTCTGCAACATCTGGAGGTCCGCTAATTGCATATCCCTGATATAGATTGTTATGAACATATAAGTATGAAACATAGAAAAGAAAAAAAACTAATTTTGTGCAAGACTTCTCATATCTATAATAGTATAATGGCTGTTGATAATTTGCTAAAGAAGGAAAAGGAGTAGTAAAGAACAGACAGAGGGGGGAAGAAAAAAAATGGGGGGGGGGTGAGGGTTTTTTCAGCCCTCTTTGTGATATATGAAACAAGTATTAGTTCTTATGCAGGTTTTTATAGGTATCTGTAAATATGAAAATATTCCATTGTCTCCATTGCCTGTGGAGCAATTCAGTGGAGTACTTTTTGATTGCAATGGTTTCCATATGTCGAATGGAGCTGACCTTGTCCAGCCAATCTTTGATGGAAGGGGTACAGGCAGTCCCCGGGTTACAAACAAAATGGGGTCTGTATGTTTGTTCTTAAAGTGGTAGTAAACCCTCCTATCATTTTCAGCCAAGGAAGCTGCCATCTTGGCCTCTGTTTAATCTACAACTGCCATGATGCTGCACATGTGATCAGCTATGACACCAGCCATTGGATGGTTTGACAGTTTGGTTTAGAGCACAACCAATGGGAGTGTTACATTTCCGGCATGTGCCGGAAATGTGACTGGTTTTTAATCTGTTAAATGCATGGGTTTACTACCGCTTTAAGTTGAATTTGTTTGTAAGTGGGAACAGGTACATTTTTTAAGTGTAGATTCAGCCAAAAAAAAATATTTTAAGCTTTTTGGATAGCATAGGGAAGGGGTAACACCCCTGTAATGTTTGTTTTGCTGTCTATGTTTCTGTTCAGAAGATTTCACCTCACTTCCTGTCCCAATGATAATTGGATTTTGAACATTTTGGGTTGTTGTGGAAACAAATCTTGGTGATAAATCTTCAGTAGAGACACCTTTTTCCCATAATAACTCTTACAGGAGTGAATTTCCTTTCCTAGGGGGAGATTTCCTCTCACTTCCTGTTGTCTCCCTCCGTTTGTAAGTAGGAGTCGTCTGTAAGTCGGATGTTCGTAACTAGGGGACCGCCTGTATTGTTTGATTTCCAGTGTAATGGAATAAGTGCTTTTGCTGCATTTAGAAGGTGTCTGGTCAAGTCTGTTTTATACGATTTATAAGAGGAATTGTTAATATGTAGAAGGCAGCATGCCACATCTAGAGTGAGACTTGTGTCAGTTATTTTTTTTGTCCAGAAAAAGACCTGATTCCAGAACTTTTGGATGGGTGCACATTCCCACCAGAGATGAAAGAAGGCCAACTAATGTCTGAATTAAGATTATTCCATACTTTGAGCTTGGTTGGAGTGAAATACCACCGGGTACGTATCCTAATACGCAATCTCTTGACGTTTAGTGCTTAAAGAGCATTTATGGGTGAAGACGGCCGCCTTCTCCCACTGTTTATCAGAAATTTTTAAGCCCTTTTCCCAGCGGTCTTTGAATTTGTCAGTTTCATCAGTCAATGGTTGGGATAGCCAGTTATACATCAGAGAGGTGCCTCTTCTTAGAGGTTCTTGATCAAGACTAATTTTTCAAAACTAGTGAGAGGTCTTGTTAATAATTTCTTCTGTTAGTTGTTCTGGATAAAGTCATATATCTGGAGATATTTCCAGAAAGTCAATTGATTTTGTGATACCATCTGTCCTAGTTCAGAGAATCCTTTAATATTCCCCTTCGTTACACAATGTGAAACGAGTAGGGGGAGATTTGAATCTTTTAGGATAAGATTTATCTTCTCCAATCCGGGAGGAAAGTCTGGGTTGTTTAGTATTGAGGATAAGGGACTCAGAGATGTGGATAATTTGTGTGTGATGGCAGCTTTGTGAAAAGTTTTAAGTGTGGGTGCTATCAAAGGGTGGTTTAGAACTTCGGGGGGGGGGGGGGGGATTTTTGGGGATTAGACCATGGAAGGTAATGGATAAGAGGGTTTGTTACACTTTTTTCTAGCTTGACCCACTCTGTTTTCTTTGATGGCAGTGCCAATCAATGATTCTGGTTAGGTGATAGGCGAAGTAGTATTTTTTGAAATTGGGGATGCCCAGTCCACCCTTTATTTTTGGTAGGTAAAGGAGATTCAAATTTATTCATGGTTTTTTGTTTGCCCATAAAAACTTTCTTTGCCTAGTGGTTAGTTGTTGGAAGAATGTATTGGGGAGTTCTATTGGGAGGGCGTGGAACAAGTAAATTAGTCTGGGTAGAATCACCATTTTTAAAATGGTTGCCCTTCCGAACCATGAGAAGTGTTTGGGATTCCAGTTGATGAGATCTTTTTCTATGTTCTTTAGTAGACCATTTCTTTGTCAGTGGGCAAATATTTAAAATCAGCAGGGGATCAAATACTTTTTTCCCTCACTGTACATACTTACATTGGTCCGAGCTGAAGTCACAAATTTGTTGTAGTAAATTACTTTAAAGAGAATAAATAAAGTTGCGGCACCACACAGAAGGGAAGATTTATATACTAAATATAAATTTTATTGTACAAATACAAATTAAGAACACATATGAACACCATGCCTAATGACAAAGGGTTAGCATGAATAATCTGCATCAATACATGGTATAGGGATATACCACAATTCAGCTAGACACATTTCGTATCATAATACATCTTCATCAGGAGCGTATGTGGATAAAATCTATGTGGTAAAACTCCTTCACTTAAAAACAAATAGTGTATATAGTTGCTCAAGAATAAAGAATATAGACCATCATTGCCCCAACAGGGAGACTGTAGGAGAATGACAGAAGACCAGAAAGCATCCAATTTACACACAAGGGATGCCACAGGAGGGCCACCAGTGGCGGCTTGTGGGTTTTCCCTTTGGGGGGTGGCAAAAAAGCACCCCCCCTCCTGGCAGCCACTGACAGCTTGATCGCCATCAACACATCCCCCCACAAGCCACGGCACAGCAGTGACAGTACCCCAACAACCGAGCGGACCGCGTGACACAACCCCACCCCCCAACCCAGCAGGGGATTGCTGCATCGCTGCACCTACCTGATCTATGGTGTGCTCCGGTGTCCGCTCCTCACATGCTCCTGATGAAGATATACTATTGTTTGAAATGCATAGAGCTGAATTGTGGCACGAGTCCCAATACCATGCATTTTTGTGCATTATTCATGCTAACCTTTTGTCATTAGTCTAATGACAAAGGATTAACAATAAAATATTCTACATCAATACATGGTATAGGGACTCATGCCACAATTCAGCTCGAAACGTTTCTAATGATAATATATCTTCATCAGGAACCTATGTGGATAAAATCTATGCAATAAAACTCCTTCACTTAAAACCAAATGGTGTATATAGTTGCTCAAGGATAAAGAATATAAACCATCATTTCCTTAACAGGGGAAATGTAGGAGAGTGACAGAAAACCAGAGAGCATCCAATTTACACACAAGGGACATCACATGAGTGCCACCAAACCCATAAACACAGGAAGATCTTATTTCCCAGGTTCCATCCAGGACAGCTAATCAATCTAATCCCATTTCCAGAAGGAATCCTATTTTTAAATAAGGTTTCCAGGAAGGAGTCTCAGTAGTTGAAAGTTCTCACTAGACCATGGCCATAAGTTCGTCTAGTAAGATGGGGGGAAATTGGATGCTCTTTGGTCTTCTGTCGCTCTCTTACGTTCCCCTTGTTGGGGAATTGATAGATAGATGGATAGATGGATAGATAGATAGATAGATAGATAGATAGATAGATAGATAGATAGGTAGATAGATAGATAGATAGATTTCATTCACATACACTCCTGATGGAGATAAATTACCATTTGAAATGTGTCAAGCTGAATATAGTTCCTATACCATGTATTGATGTGGATTATTCATGCTAATGGTATAGTACGTATGTATGGTACTACAACATGTATGCCTTTTAAAGTCCTTTGCTACAACAAATTGGTAACCTGGGTTTGGTATGACTAGGATATGGGCATATAATAATACAGAACCTTTTTCAAAACATTTTATTGGTCCAAGCTGGACAAATGTAAAAATTGCCATACCTAAACTTCAGCGTTAAGATTTCTTTTAATGGCTGGCGGGAAGAGGTTAAATAATTGGCCTCGATTCTCATGTTATTATAACGCATGAAGGTGAAAGACGACGGAACATGGCTATAGAGGATTAGAGACATAATTGTATTTAGTTATTACAGACCATTGACTGGTAGGACAAATCCAAAGTTTCTAATTCCAGGGTTATGTACGATGGTACAGACACCGCAGTCCACAGCCAAACCTTAATTCATGCAGCTTAAAACTCAGCACGCAAGTATTGCGCAGGTTTTTTTTTCACACTGAGTTATTAGCTTTTCATCACTTGGAATATCTGTGATTCTTCTAATTTTTAATCACATTTCAAAAATGCAAACATTTATGCTAGAGGATACGCAGGCGAGAAACAGCTCTTCCATTCAAGGTTGTGGGAACGCGTCCAAGCAGAAGGTTTCAAGCTGTTCTGGGAATGTTCTGTTAACTCTCTCATGCCATGGGGGAAGGAGATATTCACAAGGCCCTGGAATGAGCACTTACAGCTGAAGAGGCCATGAGTGGCTATGCACCCTCTCCGTAGAATGTAAATTTCCACCAATAAGCTAGGGAGCATCCAAAATTACCAGCATGTTCATGCAATCTAAACTAGGCATGGCCACTTTGCAGGGTTAGTCTAGACCAGGGGTCTCGGAGTCTTTCAGTATGAGTATCACGTCATACATTTTACAAATACATCTCCATCAATGTCCCCTTTACATCAAGGTCCCCATTACAGTCCCCCCCTTACACTAGTGTCTTTATCAAAGTCGTCTATACACCAGGGTCCCCAGCAGAGTACCCCCTTACACCAGTATCTCCATTAGAGTCCCCCCTTACACCAGTGTCTCCATCAAAGTCCCCCTTACATCAGGGTCCCCATCAGAGTACCCTCTTACATCAGTATCTCCTTCAGAGTTCCCTTTTACACCACTGTCTCCATCAAAGTCCCCTTTACATCAGGATACTGATCAGAGTCCCCTCTTACACCAGTGTCTCCATTAGAGTCCCACTTTACATCAGGGTCCCCATCAGAGACCTCTACACTAGTGTCCCCATCAAAGTCCCCTTTACATCAGGGTTCTGATCAGAGTCCCCCCTTACACCAGTTTCTCCATCAAAGGATGGTCTAAGTCTAAGGATCTGCTACTGACAAGCTGGCCAGATGTGGCCCCGGGGCCACAGTTTGGAGACCCCTGGTCTAGACTAGCATGATCTAATTAGGCACTGACCCAGGGCAATTTACGATAGATCTAAACTCGATCAAAATCAGAAACTAGAAAATTGATTCTTTTAGGCACCAAAAGAAACTAAGTACTAAATGCAAATATAATACATTTCATTGCAGAAACTCAGAAAATTATTTCCAAAGCAATGGCTGAAAATATAGATGGCCAAGAATAGCCAATAATACCCATTATATCAAAAACACCACACATGTCATCTAGTTTGTATCAAATACAGAAGAACTTTGACAAATCATCACATGTGGAATCCAACCTGTTTCAATTTTGATTAAATCTTCTTCAGGGGTAAGTTGGTGGTCAGCCTGTAATTTAAATACATACAGTATCTCACAAAAGTGAGTACACCCCTCTCATTTTTGTAAATATTTTATTCTATCTTTTCATGTGACAACACTGAAGAAATTACACTTTGCTACAATGTAAAGTAGTGAGTGTACAACGTGTATAACAGTGTAAATTTGCTGCCCCCTCCAAATAGCACACAACCATTAATGTCTAAACCGCTGGCAACAACAGTGAGTACACCCCTAAGTGAAAATGTCCAAATTGGGCCCAAAGTGTCAATATTTTGTGTGGCCGCCATTATTTTCCCGCACTGCCTTAACCCTCTTGGGCATGGAGTTCACCAGAGCTTAACAGGTTGCCACTGGAGTCCTCTTCCCCTCCTCCATGATGACATCACTGAGTTGGTGGATGTTAGAGACCTTGCTCTCCTCCACCTTCCATTTGAGGATGCCGCACAGATGCTCAATAGGTTTTAGGTCTGGAGACATGCTTGGCCAGTCCATCACCTTTACCCTCAGCTTCTTTAGCAAGGCAGTGGTCATCTTGGAGGTGTTTGAGGTCGTTATCATGTTGGAATACTGCCCTGCGGCCCAGTCCCCGAAGGGAGGGGATCATGCTCTGCTTCAGTATGTCACAGTACATGTTGGCATTCATGGTCCCCTCAATGAACTGTAGCTCCCCAGTGCTGGCAGCACTCATGCAGCCCCAGACCATGACACTCATACGACCATGTATGACTGTAGGCAAGACACACTTGTCTTTGTAATCCTCACCTGGTTGCCGCCACACACTTGACACGATCTGAACCAAAAAAGTTTATCTTGGTCTCACCAGACCACAGGACACGGTTCCAGTAATCTATGTCCTTAGTCTGCTTGTCTTCAGCAAACTGTTTGCGGGTTTTCTTGTGCGTCATCTTTAGAAGAGGCTTCCTTCTGGGATGACAGCCATGAAGACCAATTTAATGCAGTGTGCAGTGTATGGTCTAAGCACTGACAGGCTGACCCCCCACCCCTTCAACCTCGGCAGCAATGCTGGCAGCACTCATACGTCTATTTCCCAAAGACAACCTCTGGATATGACGCTGAGCATGTGCATTCAATTTCTTTGGTCGACCATGGGGAGGCCTGTTCTGAGTGGAACCTGTCCTGTTAAACTGCTGTATGATCTTGGCCACCGTGTTGCAGCTCAATTTCAGGGTCTTGGCCATCTTCTTATAGCCTAGGCCATCTTTATGTAGAGCAACAATTCTTTTTTTCAGATCCTCAGAGAGTTCTTTGCCATGAGGTGCCATGTTGAACTTCCAGTGACCAGTATGAGAGAGTGAGAGCGATAACACCAAATTTAACGCACCTGCTCCCCATTTACACCTGAGACCCTGTAACACAAACGAGTCAATGTAACGTAGTGAGTGTACAGCTTGTATAACAGTATAAATTTTCTGTCCCCTCAAAATAACTCAACACACAGCCATTAATGTCTAAACCGCTGGCAACAAAATAGAGTACACCCCTAAGTGAAAATGTCCAAATTTGGCCCAAAGTGTCAATATTTTGTGTGGCCACCATTATTTTCCAGCACTGCCTTAACCCTCTTGGGCATGGAGTTCACCAGAGCTTCACAGGTTGCCACTGGAGTCCTCTTCCAATCCTCCGTGATCACATCACAGAGCTGGTGGATGTTAGAGACCTTGCGCTCCTCCACCTGCCATTTGAGGATGCCCCACAGATTCTCAATAGGGTTTAGGTCTGGAGACATG
>BLSH010005647.1:325423-343780 GCA_018402905.1 Glandirana rugosa | reverse complement strand
AAAATTTCAATCAAAGGCTCGTTTGTTAACGTGTAGAAACTAACATAGCTTTGTCAAGTTTAACCGTAGAAAAAAAAAAAAAGGACACAGTTATAGGTTTACAAACATGTACTAACAACAACTAAATTCATGTTATATTTAATTATACTCCAAACTAACAGTGGTACGATAGCCTGAAGTACCGGAGATGTCTCTATATATGATATATCATATTATCTCTAAAAGGAGAACCAACTGTACATCGGTTATCTGTGTTACCGTAGAAGGGTTTTTATTACAAGGAATAGAATCTAGCATCCCCCCCTCTGGGGCTAGGATGAATACGATCTAAGATAAGGAACATTATTTTTGGGAAGATGCCATTGTGTCTATTGGCTACATGTCAACCAAGAGGAAAATCTCTATTATACTATATAGTATATATCTCTGTAGAGGCCATGAAGTCCGATAGCATGGTGACAATCAAACCTCATATTAATTTATATTGTACTTAAATCAACAACAATCATGTACAAACATTTGGATATTGACACAGGAAAAAAAAAAAAAGATGCCAATTTGAACTGTTTCGATACAATCAAAGATGTGCAATTGTTTGCTCGGAAACTAACTTTAAAACTAGTATTTTCAAAAAATACATTAAAAGTGCTGATTCACAAGATAGTAAATTAACCGAACAAATGGTTCTTCCTCCTATTGATGAGGAAACCGAAAATTTAATTGACTGGATCAATATTGAGGAGTTGTTGGCAGAACAGGAATCCACACCATCTGCTTCCTGTACTTTAGGTGGCAAAAAAGTTCAAAATCCATCAGATTGTTTTCCTTCTATACACACCAACCCCAAAGTAGCCTCTTTTGTCAATGCCATTAGTGAAGATATAAAAAGAATGCCTGCACATATGAATTTGACAAATCTCTCACTTGAGGAAAAGGAAGCAATCCAAACTTTATCTAACAATACTGACCTAATAATCAAAATGGCCGATAAAGGCGGAAATATTGTTTTGATGGATAAGAATCAATATACCAGCAAGTGTGGAGATATTCTATCCAATACATCTTGGTATAAAAAAATCCCGAGAGGGCTAGTCGACATGTACGAGCTAGTCGACACGGCTTTCTTCAAGGGAGCAATAGATAAGGGCCAGTGGGAATACATCCGTACCCCTTACCCAAGAATACCTACATTTTATGCATTACCAAAACTGCATAAAAATCCTTCAAAACCACCCGGCCGCCCTATTATTTCGGGTAACGGTAGCTTAACCGAAAATCTTAGTGTGCTGGTTGATGACTACCTACGCCCCCATGTGATAAGTCTGCCCTCATATGTGCAGGACACAATCCACCTTCTACAAATCTTAGATGATGTAGTTTTGACCTCCACGTCGATTCTGGTAGCAATCGACGTGGAGGCACTCTACAGCTGGATTCCCCATGATTTAGGATTGATCTGTATTAAAAATATCTTATGCACAAGATCACAACATGATTGGAAGTATGCAAATTTTGTCTTGGAAGCTCTTGATATTATCTTGCATCACAACTTTTTCTGTTTTGCGGACTCCTATTTCCTCCAGGTACAGGGGGTAGCGATGGGGACATGCTGTGCCCCATCATATGCCAACCTGTACCTGGGGGAATGGGAAAGAACTCTTTTTGACTCTGAAGATATGGAGAGATTTTTGGAATATGTCTTGATGTGGCATTGTTACATTGACAATATTTTTCTCGTATTCGATGGTCCCATCGAAGCTTTAAGAGATTTTTTGAATCATCTAAATTCTAACACCATGAATTTGGCCTTCACGATGTCCTTTGATTCAACAAAGATATCTTTTCTGGACATCACTATATACAAAGATGAAGAGGGCAGGGTAGGTACTTCCCTCTTCCGTAAACCAACTGCTGGCAATAACATCTTACATGCCTCTAGTGCCCATCCAGCTCCTCTCATTGCATCCATTCCGTACGGTCAATACCTGCGGATCAGGCGTAACTGTACGGAAGAAAAGACTTTTAAACTGGAGGCAGATGCTTTGCGAAAACGCCTCTTATCAAGAGGATATTCAAAAAAAGCCTTAAGAAGGCATATAATCGGGCATGTAAGGCCGGTAGAAACCAATTAATTCATTACAAGAAAAAGAAGGCTCAAAATGTGGATCAAATCCGCTTTATTACTAAATATTCAAATCAACACAGTGAGTTGCGCCGGATTCTGTGCAAACACTGGCATTTGTTGACAAACGATTCGGAAATCAATAGGCACATCACTAGTCAACCGGCAATCACTTTTAGACGAGCTACATCGCTTAAGGACAAATTGGTCCATAGTGACTACAATGCAACTAACGGTGATCCCTGCAAGTATCCGGGGACTTTTGCCTGTGGGGGTTGCGGATATTGCAAATATATGTGCACTATCCGCAACCCCACACTACCTAATGGGGCAACGTTCAAAGCCAAGCATTATGCTAACTGCAAAACCAAGGGAGTGGTTTATCTACTCCAATGTGATTGCGGTTGTTTCTATATAGGCAAAACTATTCAGGAGTTCTGGCAAAGGGCATATAGACATATCTTTAACATGAAAACAGCAAATAGAGATTTTCCTCTTGGTTGACATGTAGCCAATAGACACAATGGCATCTTCCCAAAAATAATGTTCCTTATCTTAGATCGTATTCATCCTAGCCCCAGAGGGGGGGATTGATAAGATAAGATTTTATTACAATCTGAGGCACGCTGGATATACCTGTTACAGGCTACCATATTTCCAGGACTAAGTGATGCTATCTCCTACAAGCCCTTTCTTGAGGGATTTGTATCAGGGGGGTGGGAGCAATAACCAGAAACATTCTTGAAGTTGTTTCTCTTTTTTTTTCCTGTGTCAATATCCAAATGTTTGTACATGATTGTTGTTGATTTAAGTACAATATAAGAATATTGTTTATATAAAAGAATATGAGGTTTGATTGTCACCATGCTATTGGACTCCATGGCCTCTACAGAGATATATACTATATAAAAATATATTTTTCTAGGCTAATTCAATGTTTTCATAATATTAATATTAATAGCCTTTCTGTACTATATTTTGGTTCAACATACGAGATAATTTTACTATCTGCCCCGCACCATCTATGGCCCCCACCTTTTGTCACCTCGTTCTTGTTTCCACCCGGCGCACCCAGGCCACCTGCCTAGGGCTTAGGTGGCCTTTTTCCTTCTATGGAACTGCTTAGCCTCCCGGGCGGGCTTCTCCCACCGGTGAGGATGCTGTGGAGACTAACACCAGTCTCCACTCCCAGGGTATCCATCTAGTGTTGGCATGCCAGGTTGACATTGCCCACTTCTGGGTTGGGTTCCAGGAAGGACGCTGCGTCGGCAGCTAGATGACCAGTGGCGTCACTTCAGGGGCGGTATATGATGCCCCCCATCATCCGGCTGGAAGCTCTTCACGGCGTCATCTGAGGAGGGAGGGACAGAGCTGTCTCCAAGGCTGGGTCCCGGGCTGGTTGCAATTAGAAGCTAATTACACAGCTTTATAAACTCCCTAATCCCTCCATACTGCCATTGGTGTGCAGGACGAGGTGCGGCGTGGATACATGGAGCTTTTTTTCTTCTGACAAGGTATTTTGCACACTTCTATATATACCGTTTCTGGCCACATTTAGAGGGATTCCTTACTATACACCCTGGCTGTTCTATGTGCTTACATTGCAGCATTGCTAAGACGCCTGTTGGCCAAGAATCTCTAGGATTTTTTACAAACCCACTATACATCAATGGTGGTTACCTATATATAAAAAACTGGTAGGTAATTTTTTCTTTTCGTGGGCTAGAGTTTTTCTTTAAAAACATCTTAAAGCGGTAGTAAACCCATGCATTTAACAGGTTAAAAACCAGTCACTCTCCCATTGGTTGGGCTCTAAACCAAACTGTCAAACCATCCAATGGCTGGTGTCATAGCTGATCACATGTGCAGCATCATGGCAGTTGTAGATTAAACAGAGGCCAAGATGGCAGCTTCCTTGGCTGAAAATGATCAGAGGGTTTACTACCACTTTAATCTATATATTGGCATAACATACTCGTGTGTTTCTTCTCTTTTCCCTTAATAGAATGCTTTACCCGTATATGCCTTTTGCATAAGAAAACAACTCTATTTTTCAACATCCTCACGCCGTATTCCTGCACATTAATCGTTATATATTGGGTATCTAATTAAAGGTATTTGGCTCTGTATAGGTGGACTATGCCTTTATATTATATTTTATATAAAGACAAAAGTTTTATGATACCATATAAAGATATATATTTGTTCTTACTTTTTCTTATCTTTCTATTTTTATTTTATAGGGAATTTCCCCTTATTACTACCTGTTGTCCTCCTGCAGCTTCCACCCTCTTCCCTCTGTTTGAAGCCTTGAGCTTTGCGGTAAACACGTTGTGGCTTATTTGAGGGTTATTCAAGGTGATATAGAGCCAAGATTGACAATAATAATGAATTTTTTTCACTTTTCTTGGTCTTTTTTGGTATGTTAGTAATTGAAACCAAATATATATATATAAGGTCCGTGGTAACCAGTATGCATGATGTTTTCTAACCTCATGTTTTTTATCTTTAAGATCAGGCCGTGTTGTTATGTTTCAAGCTATATCTCCGATGAAGGTGGCCAACACCGAAATGCATTAGATCTTGTACATAACCAGGTTCAAAAAATTGTATACGGCACATCATATACTTTTTGCTTCAATGTCATTACTTGTCTTTTTATTACATTGCTCAATTTGTACACTCAATACATTTTTGAATTTTACATTATAGATGTTTTGTTTTTGTGCCCATAAAAGTCCCACCTTTGAGGGTTTTCGCTTTTCTGAATCTTATTTAGGGATGATGGCACAGTAATTTAGCTGGGTGGATGGTTCTCTTTATTAAACACTAAAATTATGCCCTACTGAGAAGCCCACTGCTCTACTGACACCATCCATATTTGAGTACATTTGGGGTGCACAGCAATAGGCTGCGCACACCTATGCTTCCAGGTAACACATTTAACCCTTTGATCGCCGCTGATGTTAACCCCTTCCCTGCCGGTGTCATTAGTACAGTGACAGTGCATTTTTTTAGCACTGATCACTGTATTGGTGTTACTGGTCTCCAAAAAGTGTCACTTAGTGTCAGATTTGTCCGCCGCAATGTTGCTGTCCCCCTAAAAATTCCTTAAATATATCCCATAGTTTGTAGACGCAATAACTTTTGTGCAAATCAATCAATATACGTTTATTGGGATTTTTTTTTTACTAAAAATATGTAGCAGAATACTTATAGGCCTAAATTGATGAAGAAATTTTATTTTTTACATTTTTTTATTGGATATGTTTTATAGCAAAAAGTAAAATATATTGCTTTTTTTTTTAAAATTGTCGGTCTTTTGTTGTTTATAGCGCAAAAAATAAAAACTGCAGAGGTGATCAAATACCACCATTACTACTACTTGTGGGGAAAAAAAGACATCAATTTTATTTGGTTATAGAGTCGCACGACTGCGCAATTGTCAGTTAAAATAACGCAGTGACACATCGGAAAAAATGGCCTGGTCATTAAGGGGGTAAACCCTTCTGGAGCTGAAGTGGTTAAGCTCCCTGAACAAAATAGTTTTTTTCTAAACTAGAATCATCCTTGAGGTATTAGTATACGAGGTGATATCAAAAAGTTTTGAGACTAGCTCAGTTTACAAGAAAGTATTTTATTTATAGTACCTAAATTTACACACTATCACCTTCAAAATAGTCCCCTTGCACAGCAATACAGCGTTCCCGGCGTTCCTGCCACTTCTGGAATGTGTCCTGGAAGTCTTCTTTTCAAAATGTGCCAAGCACCTTCCCTTATTGGCGCTGGATCTCTGCAATGATGTAAAAACGGCAACCTTTGAGCTGGATCTTCATCTTTGGGAAGAGGGTGAAGTCTGCAGGGGCCAAATCTAGCGCATAGGGTGAATGCGGAGGTGAGATCATGTTGTTTCTGGCAAGAAACTCACGTTTGAGGAGCGCTCGGTGACAGGGTGCATTGTCGTCATGGAGGCTCCAGTTTTTCGTGGGTTGAGCTCATTGAAGGTCTTCATGATCTCTCCTTGTCTTCCAGTGATGTTCTTCTGCTCTTGAAGCGCACGTGCCTCTCAAAACACCTTAAAAGACTTATTGCAGCCGTAAACTTGCCGAATCATGTCAAACGTCTCTGTGGCAGATTTGCCCAGTTTCACTGCAAAATTTCACACCTGCTCTTTGTTCTAACTTGCTGTCCATGATGAAATCACAGACATGGTAACACACATGGTCAGAATAGCATCAGTTGCACAGCTCCCGATGTACACAGGACAGGGCCATCTTAATGAATGGGCAGTGCCCAGGGGCCCCAGGTGCATGGGGGGCCTCATGATAATCTTGCATAACGTCATACTTGCCAACTGTCCCAGATTTTCCGGTACAGTCACCCTTTTTTACTAAACTGTCCAAGGATGGCTGTGTCCAGGGCAGCGTCCTGGAACCTGTACTGTGCCCTCCTAAACCCAGTATTATGCTCTCCTGAACCACCCCATACTGTGTCCTTTTGCTTTCCCCCAGTATTGTGCCCTTGTTTTGATATCAGCCTTTGATTTATAGCATATTTTCTTATTGTTTAAAATCAGTTTTATTGAAAGAACTAACAAATATATGTTTATTTCTATCAACTATTCATATTTTAATTCTTGAGAGTAGGTGCATACATTGTGGCAGGTTGGTAAGAGCCCCAGAGTATTACTTTGCCCAGGGGTCCATGATGCTATTAAGACAGCCCAGACACAGGACGATGTCTTTTGGCACGCTGAATTATGAAGATGTCTCCCTGTAATTGTGCATGCAGCCTTGTGGTGCCATCTGTTGGTGTTTTACAAAACTAATCTCAAAACTTTTTATCACCACCTCGTGCTATCATATCTCCTATTAAGCGTATCTTCTTCTCCAGAGAGAATACGTTCAGTGCTTGTAGTTGTTCCTCATAACTGAGGTCCTCCAGTCCAGTTATTGGCTTTGTTGCTCTTCTCTGGACTCTCTCCAGAACTTCCTTCCAGAACTGGACAGCGTACTCAAGATGCGGTTGGACCAGAGTCCAGTAAAGTGGTGGAATTATCGTTTTATCCCATGAATAATGCATGCTAATATTCTGATACCTTGCTGGCATAGTATGCCATTGCTGAGCCTGTGATCTACTAGGAACCCACCAATGGTGCTCTGTACCTTGCATTCATGCTTTTGGCCCCCAAGTACATTACTTTACATATTTCCACAATAAACCTCATTTGACACATAGTTGCCCACCCCTTTATTTAATTGAGACCTTCTATATCCTGCTGTGAAGTAATTGCCCTGCTTAGCTAAGGTTCCTGACATCATCAAGTCCAATGCAGGGTCCATTGGATGATGGGATGCTGAGGAGCAGTCCACTTCCAGGGTGTGGGGGAGTGCCATCTGCTCCTGGGGGAATGGAGGATCAGGTAAGTAAAAGTGCTTTTACTCTTCCCAGGGCACAAACGAACCCCAATGCAAGGGAGAAGGAAAAGGAGAGTTCCATGATTTTCTATGGAAAAGTCAGTGGCAATGGGCCTGCCTTGTGTATTGCACATGGCACCTTTATTTATTTTACTCATTTATCACAGGCACTTGCATTGCACATGCGTTTGTTTGTTTTTGTGCATAGAGACGGAGTGTCCAGGTATGTCAAAGCTTGCCCTGATGTTAGGGAGGGGATCTGTGGCCCTTGGGTCTTTTTGCTTTTTCCACCTAGGGGTCTCTCTTTGGGAGAGCCCTCACCAAGTACTTGGAGGACCAGCTTTGTTGGTGCCCTAGGGAGTGGGGAACCATTCCCTAGGGACTTTGGGATCCAGGATCTAGTCAAGATCACTGGAGGAGGGGCATTTGTTACAGTGATTTATAGATTCTAGAGCAAGGGTCTCCAATCATTTTAGTATGTGGGCCACAGTACATCAGAAGTACCTCCTTTTCCACCAGAAGCCCTCCATCACATCAAAGTTCCCCTTTCACCTTAGAGTCCCCCCTTTCACATTAGAAGCCCCCCATAAAATCGTAGCCTCCCTTTCACATCAGAGTCTCCCCTTCAGATCAGAGTACCGCTGTCACATCCGACCCTCCCTTTCCCATTAAAAGCAGACATGTGCATGATGAAAAAAATTGTTTAGTTTCGTTTAGATTCGTTAATCTAGTTGTTCATTTCATTAAATTCGGTTCATTCATTCAATTCATATTCAGAATCCATATTCGGAATTCATATTCGGAAATCGATTTTCGAATTTTCTTCGAATCTACCGATTTTTTTTTATTCGAATCGTTTAAATCAATACATTTTGATTAGTTTGCATCATAAATGTTATATTTTTTTTTCGATTCGAATGCGGCAAAGTGAACAAACAAAAGAAAAATCTTCATCAAATGATTACAATGACTCTTGAAGTCAGCTTCGACTTAACCACTTACGGACCGCCCGCCGTCATTATAGGGTGGTACTTTGCCGTTGAATACCCTTGTTATGGTAGCAGATAGCTACCATAACCCTGGTATTGTTTTTTTCCAGCGGGCGGTCTACTTTCAGATAAAAGTGGTCTCTATGGCAGATTCGCCACAAGATCACTTTTATCGGGGGCAGGAGGGGTGTCCCCCCATCCCGCCACTTTCCTGTAGTCTCTGCCGATTGAATCTGTCAGTAGCGGCGGAGACGATCAGGTCTGCTCCCCTCACTGCCTGGATGCCAAGTGAGGGCAAGATGGCGCCCGCTCGGCTCCATGGCATTGAAGGGCGGAAGCAACGTCAAACGTCACTTTCACCCAATGCTCATTTGGGAATTTTTTTTTTAAATTACATTCTTTTTTTGTTTTCTTGCATTGTAGTGTAAATATGAGATTTGAGGTCTTTTTGACCCCAGATCTCATATTTAAGAGGTCCTAGCATGTTTTTTTTTTTTTTTTTTTTATTACAAGGGATGTTTACATTCCTTGTAATAGGAATAAAAGTGGCCAATTTTTGAAAAGGACAGTGTGAAAATGAAAAATAAAAAGTAAAATAAATAAAAAAAAAATGCATTTAAAGCGCCTCGTCCCACCGAGCTCGTGCGCAGAAGCAAACGCATACGTAAGTCCCGCCCACATATGAAAACGGTGTTCAAACCACACATGTGAGGTATCGCTGCGGTCGTTAGACATTTTTACACTTCACAGATGGAGAATTTTAAGTGCCAAAGCTTCTTGCCATTCCATGAGCTGGCACAATTTTGAAGCATGGCATGTTGGGTATCAATTTACTCAGTGTAACATTATCTTTCGCAATATAGAAAATAATTGGGCTGACTTCACTATTGTCTTATTGTTTAACTCAAAAAGGTGAATTTTTTTTAAAAAAGCCGCTTGTAAGACTGCTGTGCAAATACGTTGTGACATAAAGTATTACCATGACCACCATTTTATTCTCTAGGGTGTTAGAAAAAAATATATATAATGTTTGGGGGTTCTAAGTAATTTTCTAGCAAAAAAACAAAAAAAAAAACAGATTTTAACTTGTAAACGCCAAATCTCAATAAGAGGATCGGTCCTTAAGGGTTCTTTTACACACACGGATCTGAAAACTGACAGGTGGACCCAAACGGACGCTCCATGTACTTCTATGGAGCGGCGGATGTAAGCGGTGACATGTCCGCGGACACCCGATCCGCTCCGATCCGCCAGAAACAGACGGATGGAAGCCCTATTTTCCATCCGCCTGGCGTATCGGATCGGATGAACACGGACAGACGGTCCGTGTTCATCCGATTCTCCATAGAGGAGAATGGAGCTCTGACAGGACAGAAGTGTAACTAGAACCTACAGGGCCCCAGTGCAAGAAGTTATAAAGGGCCCCCCCGACCCCTTGCCAGGGCCCTTCCCTCTTCTGCTGATCCTGGGGCCCTTACTCCTATCGGAGGTCCCTTTATTACGGTACTGCAGCGGCACCCTTTCACAAGTTCTGCAGCAGGCCCCCTTTCTGCCATCTTTGGGCCTTCCCATGGTGGTGAAATGCCAGGGCCCGGTCACAATTGCAACCTTTGCTATCCTGATAGTTCCCTCACTGGTGTCAGTAGTTTTTCATTTTGATTTTAATTTTATTATTTTTTTTGCCATTTCATTGTATTTCTTTTACAATTTTATTTTAATTATTTTTTACAAATTATTTTAGGAGCTCTGTTGGGGGTCTTTGATGAGATATCAGGGTCTAAACAAACCTCAGCTCTCAATCTCCATCTGTGTAGCCTCAGCTGCACAGAATGAATGGACAGGAATAATTGTGTACCGAGCCTCCCATTCATTCAGAAATGTAAGTATAGTAAAAATCAGTTTAATATGCTTCAGTTATGAATGAACCAATTGGTACCAATCACTGACTCTGTCCATTCAGAAAAGGAAGGACCCAGTAAATTACAAATTTACCGACCCGTTCCCCTCTCTCCATCATGACTCATCTTCTACAGCAGCTGGCAGGAGAGAGGAGGGGGGAAGACAGAAGCTCTGTGGGGGGGACCAGGGAAGCACACAGGGACCCTGGGAACAGCAGAAGACAAGTAAACTGGATAGGAGGGGCGTGGGGGCAGCATATAGAGGAACCAATCTCCTCCATTAGGAGGAAAATGAAGGAGAATGGTTCCTCTAAATGCCACCCTTGCCATCCCTCCTATCCAGGTGTACAAGGGAGGCACACGGGCCCCCTGGAGCATGGGGCCCAGTTGCAATTGCAACCCCTGCAACCCCTATCATTACGCTCCTGCCCTGTTCAATAGGGATCCCACAGGTATGGCATATGCAAACTTACACAGTGATCCATGCTGGGCCAATGTGATTATGTAAAAAATGTCATACCTGGAATTCTTGTTCAAGAGTTTTTTCATTCTGTCTAAAGCTAAAAAAATGGCTGCAGATGGGCTTTAAATAATGAAAACAAATAAATGTATTTCATCCATTCTACATTCTTACTGATCTAAACTGCAGTGAAAAAAAAAAAATTAATGAAAGTTGTGTTCTTCACCTTAGGCAATTAATTCAGCACAGATTACATCACCATGTAAAGTGTTATTCTCATGGGCATTTGGATCTTGTAATATAGTTTGAAGTGAGAATAAGATTAGCATTGTTTTTACTGTATGCAAATACCATCTATGCACAAAGCATTGAAACCTGAAATGTGTGTTGTATAATGATGATCACACTGCAGTCAGAGCCCCTAAATTCTGTATGACTGCTTAGAATGGTCCAAGTCCATTTTTGTAGACCCTCAATTTAGCTTGCTCCTGTAGTAAATGCTATGGCCCTAAAGATACCGGCATTTTCATCTTCTCTTCTTAGAGCACGGGTGTCAAACCCAATTTCATTGGTGATCGCATCAGCATTATGATTGCCCTCAAAGGGCCGACTGCATCTGTAATACTAGATGTTCAGAGCAGCCCACGTCCCCTTAAATCAGATGTCAAGAGCCCCCCCCCTCCCCACCGTCAGAAGTCAAGAGTCCCCCACCCTATCTTACATCACAGTACAGAAGGTGCAGGGTCTGGAGGAGGGTCAAAGGAGGGCAGGAGTTCTCCTGCAGCTGCAGGAGAGGTGCGAAGGCCACATAAAATTGCCTGGAGGGCCGGATTCGTCCCGCGGGTCTTGTGTTTGACACATGTGTCTTAGAGCAGTGGTTCTCAACCCTGTCCTCAAGTACCCCCAACAGGCCATGTTTGCAGGTTTTCCTTTATCTTGCACAGGTGCTTTGAATCAGAGTCAATGGCTTTGTATTTTGGACAGCTATTTTATCTAAGAGAAATTCCCAAAACATGGCCTGTTGGGGGTATTTGAGGGCAGGGTTGAGAACCACTGTCTTAGAGTATATGTAAGCAATCACCTTGTAAAACAACCCATTCAGTTTATAATTGAAATGAAAGGCAAAACATTTGTGTAATAAAGGATTAACCCCTTCAGTACCGGGCACTTTCACCCCCTTCCTGTCCAGGCCAATGTTCAGCTTTCAGCACTGTCACGCTTTGAGTGACAATTGTGCCGCCATGCTACACTGTACACATATGACATTTTTAATCATTTTGTTCACACAAATAGAGTTTTCGTTTGGTGTTATTTAACCGGTTCCCGACCGGCTCGCGTACATTTTATGCTGCACTGTGGCAGCGTAGTGCAAAGCGTTGTTTATAAGTTTGCACAGGCGCGAGTAGCCGGCGGTGCACACTCATGCCCGCCGCGCGCTCCCTGAGTGGGGCCGAGGGTCGGGTGTACTCGATGTCCGCCGGTGACCCCCGATCCCCTGACACAGGAGAAAAGCGTGGAACCGCCGATCTAAACATGGCAGTTCCCCGCTTTGTCAGGCGGTATGACAGAGATCTACTGTTACCTGTAATCGGGATCAGTTAGATCTGTGTCATGCCCCTGCCAGCCCAGCCCCCTCACAGTTAGAACACGCCTAGGGAACACAGTTAATACCTTGATTGCCCCCTGTAGGTTATCCCCTTCCCTGCCAATGAGATTTATACAGTAATCAGTGGCTTTTTTTTTAGATTTGATCGCTGTATAACTGTCAATGGTGCCAAAAAAGTGTCAATGTCCAATCTGTGCACCCCAATATCGCAGTCCTGCTAAAAATCACAGATCACCGCCATTACTAGTAAAAAAAAAAAAATAGTAAAAACGCCAGAAATTAATTCTCATAGTTTGTAAACGCGGCAACTTTTGCAGAAACCAATCAATATACGCATTTTTTTTTTACCACAAATACGTAGAAGAATATATATTGGCCTAAGCTGATGAATACATTTGTTTTTTTATAGATTTTTTTGGACATGTGTAGCACCCCCAAAGTATAGGCACTTTTTGGTGAGCTCTTTTTGCTAGGAAAGGCAAAATTTAGTCAGGCCTGACTGTAGGTGAAGGCCTGAATGTTTTGATCTGAGCTGGGGAGTGGCTCAGGGAGTGGCTGGAGATGGAAGGAAGGAACACCCCTTGGAGTTTCCTCCCCTTTTTGAGCACAGAAGGCTCTGGAAAGAGGGATGGCTGAGGGGGTGTCACTTCTTGATGTATGACATGGAGTCCTGACCAATCTACAGTCTGGATTGGCAGGGGGCAGTCCTCCTTAAATGCAGCAATCTGCCAGCAGGGGGAGGTGAAGTTGGGTGGAAGTGATGAAGATGTAGCAGAGGTGCTGTGGAGGCCTCGCCCAGGAGGGAGCCCCCAGTCTTTGGCCGTGACCTTGAGGCCTGTAGGTTCGGGTGCAGCCAGGAGTGAATTGATTCCTGGAGCAGCAAAAGGGAGTAGGAGTACGGCAGAGGTGCTATCGAGGACACTTTAAAGTATCCACTGGAGTCAGTGAGTGAGAGACCCTGGGAGCTGGAGGAAAGGCTGGAGCAGGCTGGGAGAGGAATAATGGACAGTCTGTGGAGGTCTCAGGAGCCATTCAGGGGAAAGAGTGTCACTGGGAGGAAAGCAGGTCGGTGTGACCTGGAAGAGGGATGGGCTGGAAGTTGTAGTCCATCAAAGACCCAGCTAGCACCAACATACTAAACTACACTATACGGTCGTGTATATAGGAGGTCCTGTAACCAATTCCCACAGTCACCCCTTTTCCCCATCCAAGTTAAATCCCCTAAATAAAACAAACAAAAACAAGAGCCGATCTGTTCAGTGACTTCGGATGTGTGAGATATGGTGGGATTGAGGGCAGCTATAAGGTGAACCACAACTATCAGCCACTCCGAAGGGAGCACATGGCTACACATGTATTATAGCAAAAAGTAAAAAATATTGTTTGTTTTCAAAATCGTCGCTCTTTTTTTGTTTATAGCGCAAAAAAATAAAAACCACAGAGGTAATCAAATACCACCAAAAGTACCTCTATTTGTGGGAAATAAAGGATGCAAATTTAGTTTGGGTACAACGTCGCACGACCGCGCAATTGTCAGTTAAAGCGGCGCAGTGCCAAATCATAACAGGTGCTCTGGTCAGGAAGGGGGTAAATCCTTCCGGGGCTGAAGTGGTTAATCACTGCTGGGTTTTTATTTTTTTTTTAAAATAAGAAAAAGACCGAAAATTGAAAAAAAAAGTTTTTCTTAGTTTCTGTCAGTAAATTTAGTAAATAAGTAATTTTTCTCCTTCACTGATGTGCGCTGATGAGGCTGCACTGATGGGCACTGATGAGGTGGTACTGATGGGCACTGATAGGCTGCACTGATGGGCACTGATGAGGTGGCACTTATGGGCACTGATTAGGTGGCACTGATGAGGAGGCACTGATATGCCACAATGATAGGTGGCATTTATAGCAGGCACTGGTGGGCACTGATAGGCAGCACTGGTGGGCACTAGTAGGTGGCACAGATAGGCAGCACTGATGGGCGGTGCTGATGGGCGGCACTGATGGACACTTATGGGAGGCACTAATGGGCATTGATGGGCAGCACTGATGAGCTGGCACTGATGGGCACTGAAAGGCTGCACTGACAGGCATCCCTAATGGGCACTGATTGGTGTCACTGATGGGCACATATTGGTGGTACTGATGGGCACTGATTGGTGGCACTAATGGGCACTGCTGGGCGGGCGGCAAGTGGTCAAAATAACATATTATATTTACCTGCTCTGTGTAGTGGTTTTGCATAGAGCAGCCCAGATCTTCATCTTCTCGGTTTCCTCTTCGCAGCTCCTGGCCCCTCCCTCCCGTTGGAGACCCCTGTTGTAGAGGGATCCCACAGGTATGCCCCCTACCTCTCCCCATTGGCTCACTGATTTTGATTGATAGCAGGAGAAGCCAATTGTTATGAGGGCACTGGTGTGTGCTCGCTCCCGAGCACAGCTCTATCTGTCCATGAGGCACATAGGCTCGACCTTGCCCCTCGCTCTCTCCTCATTGGTTCACTGGCTGTGATTGACAGCAGTGGGAGCCAATGACCTTCAGCCTTTTAGCGGGCTTTAGCCAACTTCTACACAGATTGGTGCTTGCCAAAGCTTGCTGAAGTCTGCACAAATGCTCAGCACAAATAAATAAACAATTCTGTATGCTATCCAAATAGAAAAAAGTTTTATCTATAGATTCACTGTAAGGGCATTTTGAGATGAGTTTGTTCTTTACTTTTCTTCATCCATGAATGTCAAACACATCCTCCATGTCCCTGTAAAAGCAACATTTTCATTGCTACATATTTCATAATTCCCGAATTCACATCGTTTTGATAGTACAGATCTATATTCATTGTATGTGTTACAGCTTGATGTACATTTGTACTTTGTAATATATGTAATCAAACTGTCTGGGATTACAATTACATTCCAAACCTAAGTTTTTGCTATTACAGTGACAAAATCACAAGGTATCATATTAAATCCATAATACACTGACTCATCTACACACAGAGCACAGCGCAGCGTCTTTGAAAGATTTTCCAGCGTTTTTTCGCACGTTTTTATGCACAATTTTGGCACGTGTTTGCGCGTTTGTATGCAGCGTTTTTGTGCTTTGGTGTTTTTTTATTAGCCAGTAGGGAAAACTATTATCTGTTGCATCATTTGTTGCTAGGTATTTCAGCTTATTTAGCTTTTTCATTAGCTTTTATTCCTTTTATTATTCTTCATTGATTATAATGTTTTTTCATAAGGGTAAGGCTGTATTTACACGGGACGCTATATCAACCTCCCCTGAACGATTTTTTTTTTGACAGCTAGAAGCCGGCGTCTAAAATGGTCGTTTTGCCACGTTTTGCATGCCGCATTTAGCCGCGTTTTGCCGCGTTCGCGTCTAGAAGCGTTTTTAAAAAAATGTTTACTGCGTTTAGGTGCGTTTAGCTGTTTGGCGTTTCAAATGCCTCTGAACTGGCGTCTGAACCCATTTTTTTGCATTCCAAAAAAAGCCTTTAAACTCAACTGCCTGGAAATGACCTTAACCACTTCCTTACTGGGCACTTAAACCCCCCTCCTGCCCGGACCAATTTTAGGCTTCCAACACGGTCGCATTTTGAATGACAATTGCGCGGTCGTGCGACGTATCCAAACAAAATTTTTATAATTTTTTCCCACAAATAGAGCTTTCTTTTGGTGGTATTTGATCACCTCTGCGGTTTTTATTTTTTGCGCTATAAACAAACAAAGAGCGGCGATTTTGAAAAAAGAACAATATTGTTTAACTTTTTTGCTATAATAAATATCCAAAAAAAAAAGAAAGAAAATTATTCATCAGTTTTGGCCGATATATATTCTTCTACATATTTTTGGTAAAAAAAATTGCAATCGGCATAATTTGATTGGTTTGCGCAAAATAATCACGTCTATAAACTATGGGTATTTATGGCGTTTTTACTATTTTTTTCTTACTACTAATGGCGGCGATCTGAGATTTTTATCGGGACTGCGATATTGCAGCGGACATGTCGGACATTTTTGGCACATTTTTGGGACCAATGGCAGTTTATACAGTGATCAGAAATTTAAATGTCCACTGATGACTGTATAAATGTATAGAAGAATGTTGCACTAGGAACATAAACGTAGTTACAAATAGCAGCTGGCACAAAAATGTTGAACTAAACATCCACAAAATATGATAAATGATATGGTGCAGCGCTCAAATAATGATTGGTAATGTTGGATTGTCAGTTCTGGGTAAATAGAACTCCTAAACCATGTTTTACAAAGTAATCCAATATCGGCAACCGCTATTACTGTCCCTTACCGACTGGAGATGACCCCCGTCACAGAGGTCAAAAAGGTCTTCTCAACTCACAAACAGGCAACCGGGTGCAAGCAATCTTCCAAATGGTCAAACGTTTCTGGTGTAGTATCTTAGAGGTTCATAGGGGGAACATTCAGAAAGGATAGAACATATCCCCACCCAAGGAAGGATAGGGATCACCACCTGGCACCCCACTCAGTGACCCCCACTGAACAGAAGAGAACCAAAGGGTGGATAGCGCCAAGAACCGCCACTTATGAAAGTGGAACCCCTACAAAAGGATAGAGAGGAGAGTCCACCACCGACACCCAAAATCACTGGTCCTTACCAGAAGCAGTTGACCCCCATTACAAAGGCCCGAGTCAGCTTAGCAGTAATAAATGGTGCACCTCTCCTGAAATTCTTCAGATCAAACTTCTATCATTGGTACCTCTCAGACCCAGCATGAACTCTCCAAAGCAATAGTCACCCAGTTGTCACATATAGGATGAAGCAAAAGCCAACCTCATGGTGCCGTACAAGCTCACAATTTAATAGGTAAAGATTAAGATACACTCACATGTAATATGGTGTCATGCGCCTTTAAAAAAATTTGGTCATATGCGGCTACCAGCGCTCACTACGACCGTATAAGGGTTGCCACGTCTCCACATCCACTCCCACGTTCCATACAAGGCTCCTTCTACGCATTTCGTCAAACCGGAAGTGACATCCGGTGGACGGAGATGGGGCAGCAGTCACACTGTATAAATGTCATTGGCAGGGAAGGGGTTAACACTTAGGGGCAGTGAAGGGGTTAAATGTGTTTCCTGTATGTGTTCTAACTGTGGGGGGGCGGGGCTGGTCGGGACATAACAGATCTAACTGATCCCAGTGACAGGGATCACTAGATCTGCCATGTCCCATTCACAGAACGGAGAACCGCCGTGTTTACATCGGCGGTTCTCCATTCTGCAGCTGGTACAAGTGATCGGCGGGTCTCGGGAGGATATCGAGTCCGCCCGACCCGCAGGCGCGCCCATGCAGCGTGCGGAAGCCGCAAGAGCGTGAAAGGGGTCCTAAGTAGTGTTGAGGGAACCCGGACTGCAACGTTCGGGTCTGTACCGAACTTTAGGGTGTCCGTGGCACGGACCCGGACCCGGACATTTCAAAAATCGTTCGGGTTCAGTCCGGGGTTCTGCTATTTTACTCCACGTGCTGAGAAGCTGCAGGGCAGCCAATCAACAAGCGTTTCACTGGTTTGCCCTTAGAAGCCATCACAGCCATGCCTACTAATGGCATGGCTGTGATTGGCCGGTGCATCATGTGACCCAGCCTCTTTATAAGCTGGAGTCACAGTGCTGCAGTCACATGCTCCTTGGGTTAGTGTAGGGAGAGGTAGCTGACTGCATGAGGGACAGATTTGAGACATTTTAAGACCTGATCCTGCATCCTGAGATAGATTACTTTACTACTGCTGTCTGTGCTGTTGCTCTGAGGACAGATAGCAGAAATTAGAGATTTCACATACCGCTGCTTTGAGTTGCAGATCAAGCTCTGCACCATGTCTGGGCTTGCAACGTCAGGCCC
>BLSH010005647.1:299586-313342 GCA_018402905.1 Glandirana rugosa | reverse complement strand
TCAGGGTATGAAAAAGCATGTGATTTTTATTTCAAGTAGTTTAGTAGGGAGCTTATACTTACCTGAGCCTGATCTCTGTCCAGAAATGTGCATGAGAGCAGCAGCTCTCTCGGCTCTCTCCCTCCTTATAGGCTCAGACACAGCAGCGGTAGCCACTGCTGTCAATTACAGCCAGTGAGGAGGGAGCAGGGGATGGAGTCAAGCTGCTCTGTGTGTGGCTATGGACACACAGAAGTGGCTCGGGAGCAAGCCTGCATCAGTGCCCCCATAGCAAGGAGATTTCTGCGGGCGCACTCAGCAGGGGAGAGGAGCCCAACGGGGGAAGAGGATGATCGGGGCTTCTGTGTGCAGAACCATTGCACAGAGCAGGTAAGTATAATGCGTTTTTTTTGTTTTTTTTGCTTTTTATTTGAAGGTTAAAAAAATATATGTAAGGGGAGAACTTTTTTGAAAAAGGGCCCTTCCTAGCTTACAAAGCCCTCTCCTCCAGAACACCAACACAAAAGCTCTTTTGGTTATTGTGCCTACAAATTAGGCATTACTTAACAAACATGAAATCACAAGCAGCCTGGCATAGAACACATACCCCCTTTGATGCAATCTGTGGCAAAGCTGAACCTCAGAGACACTTAATCTCGGAGGTGTACTCGGAGTTTGACCCCAAACAAAACAAAACCAGCTTACAATTGGAGAGAGAACTTGCATTAGACCTGTCCTCGGAGGAGTGGGAACACATATCTACACACATCCACAAAGGCTCGATCAACGTAACAGCCCAAGAAAATGGGTATAAAATTTACTCCAAATGGTACCAGACACCAGATAAACTACATAAATTCTACCCCACAGTTTTACTACTTTGTTAGCACTGCAATAAAGAGGAGGGGGTCTCTCCTCCATATCTGGTGGTCGTGTCCGCATATTCAACCTTTCTGGAAGGAAGTTCACAATCTCATTTCCAAGATCACTACCTATACACTTGACTTCAATCCAGCCCAATTCTTTTTACACCACACTTCTAGGTCCCAAAAGCATTATCATAAATCGCTGACAATGCACTTAATCAATGCAGCCAAGATGTGTATCCCCCTACATTGGAGAGAAGCAGCGCCCCCAACTTTTGATGAGTGGATTAAAAAAAAAAAATAGCAGGTATGGAAGATTTCCCCTTCACTTGCTGCACTAACCCTTTCACATTGCTTTTTCCAGTCACCTTTTTATCCCTCTTCACTTATCACCCAACCACCAACCTACTCACCTATACACATTATTCACACAGATGAGACATTTCCTGGCATTGTTCCATGCTGCCTGCTCTCCAGGGGGTTCGCTTGTTGATCCTGCTGTGTCCTAGTGCCGTGTCCTCAGCTCCGGGCGGACCTTGTATGTTGCCCCGCACCTGCTGCTACACACAGTAGATCCTGTAAGATTCGGGTAGGTTTAAACTTCTGCCCTTCTCTCCCATATCTTTTTGATATAGACACACCTACATCATTGGTCATCTAACTTGTATATTTCAGATATGATCGCATCCACCCCTGACGAGTGGGTGTCATTCCACGAAACGCGTAGGGTTTACGCTGATGCTACTCATACACTCAAGGACATTATTGCATACATGACTCTTTTATTCCTTTTTATACCAGCTGTATTATCACACCATGGGGATCAGGCTCTGCACCTATCCCTACACAATGCTTTTAACCTTTCTAGATGCATGTTTAGTGTATCTATGTGTCCTACCCATGTAATACGGTTGACCCTTTGTGCTTTTGTACTTTTTATTTTGTGGTACTCACCATGTCCTCCATGACCAGGATGGACAAATAAAAATGTTTAGCACAATTCTGGTTTGCTGGCGTTTGATTACACTCCTCTTTTAAAGTGCCAATTTCCCCCTATTTTTGCATATGGAGGATTTGGTCCATCAGGCGGGAGATTCTCACGAAAATATTTTCACAATTTGGGCATGTTGGATAGATTTTAAAGAAGCGAGGAATGTATCCTGAATTGCTGCTCAAATGTACCCATAGGAGCTAATTTAGCAAGGGGTGGGGGGTGGGAAGGGAGGAGAATCTTTTCCTCTTTAATTTCCCCTTTACTCTCTTTCGCTGTAGCTCCCGTGTCCCCTTCATTTTTTCTCCTTAGATGTAGTTGACTGTCTTCCCCCGCTTTACATTATGCAACCTTATATATCAGAACTCAAGGAGGGGACTTGTATAAGAGATGACCAGGCAGTTGGATACATAACCCTGGATTGTGCACTTGTCCTCTGGTTGACAACCCAAGCAAGACATTACAACAGATGGATGTGCCCCCACCTGTTCACAGATTGTAGCCACTTGGGGTGGTGGGCAGGTGGACTGGAGGCATATCTATCTTTCATTCTCGAACGCCATGAGGAACACTTATTCTTTGATCTATTTGTCTCTTTCCCTTAGGGTTTGCTAACAAATGTTTGTCGAAGGTCAATCTATTTTACTATTCCAATACTTGGTTGTCACTACCTCCTCGTGGTTTTTGTATGGTAATTAACATAATAGTTATGTTTGCAACCATTTGCCCTTACGCTTATATTATTAAGTTATATTATTGTCGTGTTTGTAACTACTTTCTTATTTGTCTATATCAATAAAAATATTGTAACAATATATATATATATGTATATCAAGGTCATCCTTGTCAAACAATAAGAATCTTTTTTTTTTTCTTCCATTCAGGTTTTATTGAGTAAAGACAAAAGAACAATACAGAAATTATCCGATAGGGACAGTTACAATCAGTATACAATGACACTGCAGGGCGGTCGGTATGAAAAAGGTAATAGTAATAAGTCAGAATCATCCTTTGGTTACGATAAACAATGTAAACTAACCATAAACTTCTAAAGTGGTCTGTCGCCCAATTGAAGGAAACAAGGCTTATGTGGTAGTAAGTGGGGAAATAGAATGGCGAACCAGATGAGATGTCAAAGGCGTAAAGATCACGTTTGGGAAGGATGGAAGGATGGAATTAGATATAAAGGTCTGTGAAAATGATTGCAAAGCATGGTCCTAAGGGAGAAAGAAAGAAGGAGGAAAAAAAGGGGGAGAGGGTGAGGGAGAGGAACGTAGAGGGCGGGGACCCTGGGGAATGTTGGCTCTGCAGGTGGCCTTTGGGAACAGGATAGAGGCCTCCAAGATCAATGTGAGGCAGAAGCTCAGGACGGGTCTTTCAGGAAGGGCAGTGACCTTTATAGAGGTTTAAATCTTTAACCACTTCAGCCCCGGAAGGATTTCACACTTTAGGACCAGAGCACTTTTTGCGATTCGGCACTGCGTCACTTTAACTGACAATTGCGCGGTCGTGCGACGTTGTACCCAAACAAAATTTGCGTCCTTTTTTTCCCACAAATAGAGCTTTCTTTTGGTGGTATTTGATCACCTCTGCATCATTTTTGATCGCCGCTATAAACAAAAGAACAGCGACAATTTTACAAAAAGACCCAAATTTATTACTTTTTGATAAAATACAAATCCAAAAAAAAATATAAAAAAACATTTTTTTTCATCGGTTTTGGCTGATTTATATTCTTCCTCATATTTGTGGTAAAAAAAATTGCAATCGGCGTTTATTGATTGGTTTGCGCAAAAGTTGCCGCGTTTACGGATGATGAGAATTCATTTCTGGGGTTTTTATTTTTTTTTATTTTTTTACTAGTAATGGCGGCGATCTGCGATTTTTAACGGTACTGCAATATTTCAGCGGACATGTCGGACCGTTTTGACACTTTTTTGGGACCATTGGCATTTATACAGCGATCAGTGCAATAAAAATGCACTGATTACTGTGTAAATGCCATTGGCAGTGAAGGGGTTAACCTGCAGGGGCGCTCTAAGGGTTAACTGTGTTCCCTGGGCGTGTTCTAACTGTGGGGGGACTGCCCTAGCAGGGGAAGGGAAGTGATCACGGCTTCCATGTAGAGGATAGCTGTGATCACAGCCCTTCCCCCTCTCACAGAATGGAGGTCCGTGTTTACATACACAGACCTCCGTTCTTTCAGTGCGGGGGGCCATCGCGGGTAGCCGGCGGCGATTGAGACCACCGCACCCGCTCCCTGGCTCCCCCCGAACACAGTGAGCGCGCCTTTGGCGGCGCGCGCATGCTCACAATGCTAGTTATCGCGGCCGCCATCCTGTGACAGCGGTTCGCGATAACGAACCACCTTGTCGCCGTCACGCTGCGGCGGGCGGTCGGCAAGTGGTTAAACAAGAACCATCTCCTCCACTTAGAGAGATATAAGGACATTGTTTAATTGCTGGTGTGCACCAGCTCTTCCATCTCACCCACCTGATCAACACGATGGAACCATTCAGAGACTCCCAGAGTATTAGTGGATCTCCAGTATCTGGGGATAAGCGTTTTTGCTGCATTCCGCAGGTGAATTGTAAGGGATCGTTTGTATTTAGAGGAGGACAGGTCCATGTGGTGGAGGAGAAAATTGCTTGGTTGGAGTGGCAGGTCCCAGTCTGTTATCTGTTTGATCGCCAAATGCCTGGCCTTCCATGACAGCGCATGCATGCGGGGGTCTCGGCCACAGCAAACAGCTCTGAAGGAATGGCTTACCCATTCAGAGCGCATGTGCCGGTGACGTCACTGAGCGCTGCTCGCTAAAATATCTCCTAAACTGTGAATTTTTAGGAGATATTCTTTTTACCTATAGGTAAGCCTTATTATAAGCTTAACTGTAGGCAAAAATAAACAGCGGGCGTTTACTGCCACTTTAAGGAGAGAATCCGTTTTATTGCGTTGGCTAAAGAAGTCCAATTGCTTGCTGGGGGTTACAGTAACTCAAAAACCTGTACAGGAGGGTTTTCTCCTCCTTTCTTTTCACAAACACGTGTGCTATCTCTACAATAGGGGGCTCAGAATAGAGAAGAGCAGAGATGTACAATTAGCAGAGGTGGTGTACAATTAATGACAGCAACGTACTATTAATCACCTAGAGATTGCCAATTCTTAGCACGAATACTCAATTACAGAACAGAAACCCACAGCCTACAGTCCCTGGGCTGCAGGGATATTTATAGGTCCATGATCTGAATTATTATTTAAATTCTATAGTAATAATAAAAATAGCAATAAATAATGTATTAATGCACATACTGCTGTAAATATGCTGCATTTTTTAATTATTGTGCATAAATAATTTCGTAAATAAGCTTATAGAATTATATAACAACTTACAAAAAAAAAATGTGCGCTCAATAACTTAGTAAGTACAGAGAAAATCTATTGCTGTGCCTTCTGAATCTGTCTGCTGCATACCATAAAAGTATATACATATGGCCATACTGTGTGCAAGTAGAGAAAACACGCACACAAAATCGCTGCAAGAAAGGTCTCTTGTCTATTCCATAACTTACAACGGCTTTAAGCCCTCATGACAGGTCAAATCACGTGACAAATCGCAGCCTATTGCCGGCAATGGCACCATTCCAATCAGTGCGATACCGACTTTGTATCAAAACACTGATTTTCAAAAGTAGTTCCTGCACTACTTTTGCTGATTTTGGGTGCGACTTCAATAGACATCTGGGCATGAAGCTGCACAGATGTCTTTCAAGTCGCACCCGAAGTTGCAGCTTTGAAATCATGCGATTTCAGGTGAAGTTGCATGATTTCAAAGCCGTGTTCTGTGTGAACGAGGGTTAATACAGCTAAGAGATAACGTTAGATCGTGTGCCAATTGCCTGAAACAATATAATTCTATGCCTTAGTATACTCTGAAGGTTACAGCTGGTCATGTGCCTGTAAGACTAATGCCTCGTACACACAGGACGACGATCGCATTCAACACGTCCTAATCACGACCGTTGCATGCGGAATCGATCGTTTGTGGGCGCGCTTTCAACAGTTGAACATACGACGGTCGTACATGGGAGTTGTTTGTGCAGACTACAAAACTTGGTCGTACCAACAAGCTCGCATACGATCGTTGTATCGTGTGTAGAGCAGTTGGGTACAACAAGTTGTATTGTGCTAAACACGCATGCGCCAAGTCCACTTCAACTAACACGAAATTAGATGAAGGAGCCCAAAGGGTGACGCTACTTCCTCTTTATATGCTCGTTCGCGTCATCACGTTCGGCCGGCCGCAAGTTGTATGTACGACCGTCGGGTGCATGTCAGTATGCTATTTACATTATGCAACATACGATTTGCGACGATTGTACGTACGATCGTCGTCCCGTGTGTACGAGGCTTTAGGAACAGTCATCAATTCCTGCAAAAAAGCAGCTGGACAAAGAATGCTTTAAAAGGGGACTCTACGTCCACGACTGATACAAGATATAGGGGTTTATTTACTAAAGCTGGAGAGTGCAAAATCAGGCTCACTTCTGCATGGAAACCAATCGGCTTCCAGGTTTTATTGCCAAAGTTTCATTGAACAAGCTGAGGTTAGAAGCTGATTGGCTACCATGCACAGCTGCTCAAGATTCTGAGTGCACTAGTTTTAGTAAATCTACCCCATAGTCTCCTAAGCACAACTCTGAGCTAGAGGCTGTACAAGTCAAGGCTCACTTGATTTATACAGCCTCTACCATCTGTAGACACAGCCCTTTAGGTCATAATGATACATCCTCTGTATTTTGCTAAAGTGAACTACAGTATATGAGATGCATACTTAGAATGAATAAGCTGTATCAGTTGAAATATGGGAAGTAGCTGATAATTGCCAACATCCCTTAACTATATGTAGATAGAAAAACCCTCATGTATTGGACTTTATTGGCAACAAATATACTTGCACAATAAATTGTGGCTTAACCACTTCAGCCCCGGAAGGATTTCCCACTTTAGGACCAGAGCACTTTTTGCGATTTGGCGCTGCGTCGCTTTAACTGACAATTGCGCGGTCGTGCGATGTTGTACCCAAATGAAATTTGCGTCCTTTTTTCCCTACAAATAGAGCTTTCTTTTGGTTGTATTTGATCACCGCTGCGTCATTTCTGATCGCCGCTATAAACAAAAGAAGAGCGACAATTTTGCAAAAAAACCCCACATTTCTTACTTTTTGCTAAAATAAAAATCCCCCCCCAAAAAAATACAAAAAAAATTTTTTTTTCATCGGTTTTGGCCGATTTATATTCTTCCTCATATTTGTGATAAAAAAAATCGCAATCGGCGTTTATTGATTGGTTTGCGCAAAAGTGGTCGCATTTACGGATGATGAGAATTCATTTCTGGGGTTTTTATTTTTTTTATTTTTTACTAGTAATGGCGGCGATCTGCGATTTTTAGCGGTACTGCGATATTGCAGCGGACCTGTCGGACCATTTTGACACTTTTTTGGGACCATTGGCATTTATACAGCGATCAGTGCTATAAAAATGCACTGATTACTGTGTAAATGCCATTGGCAGTGAAGGGGTTAACCTGCAGGGGGCGCTCTAAGGGTTAACTATGTTCCCTGGGCGTGTTCTAACTGTATGTGGGCTGCCCTAGCAGGGGAAGGGAAGTGATCACGGCTTCCATGTAGAGGAAGGCTTTGATCACAGCCCTTCCCCCTCTCACAGAACGGAGGTCCGTTTTTACTTACACGGACCTCCGTTCTTTCAGTGCAGGGGGGGGGGCATCGCGGGTAGCCGGCGGCGATTGAGTCCGCCGCACCCGCTCCCTGGCCCCCCCGAACACAGTGAGCGCGCCTCCGGCGGCGCGCGCGCACTCACAGTGCACAATCTCCCAGCCGCCGCCGTATGATGGCGGTTTGCGATATCAAACCACTTTGTCGGCAAGTGGTTAAAGTAGGTTCTTTAAAATTATACAATTTTTGTGAGGGTTTTTCTATCTACAAGTTGCATCGTTTGTTCTCCAGTTCATATGATTTTGGTTGTCCATCATGTTATTCTCTTCCTTCCATGACCTTCAGGCCAGATTGATGGATATGTAATTGTATGCATGTAACATGCATTATGTTGCACATTTACATGCATTACGATAGGCCAGCTCATTCACTTTAAGTAGGGGGTCAAAAGCACCCACCAGAATCGATCCTTTCATATTTTGGTTCACAAGTGTGCATTGGAAATGGCACTGCAATGTACTGCAGTTCATGCTTTACTGTGCCTCACAGCATATTGAAGAAGTCAACTTGGCCTTACAGCCTAATTAAATGTTTGCTTTAATTAGTTAAATACATTACAGGTACATCAAAACAACCCTGCGCAAAGTTTTACAGTTCATTTTCTTTAGAAAGCAGCCACAGCTTCAGTAGAAAAGCCTGAGCCCTGCCAGCATAAGGAAGGATCCTTGCTCTCTGTTGAAGCAGTGTTCTCTCTGCAGTGGTCCATCATGCCCCCTGATGAAGCAGACCTACAGCTCTGCAATCAGTAAAGCTCATGCTCCATGCTGATTGGAGAGATCCGGCTCTTTGTCAGACCCCTGCAGAAAGACTGCTGCTTACCCACAAAGAAAGACCCACATCTTGCTGGCAGGGGACAGGCTTCTCAGAATGTAAGACTTTGCACACCTTTTGATGCACTGGAATGTTACATACAAGGGTGTAGCAAGAGGGGTCTCAGGGGTTACCATTGAGACCCCTCCCATGCTCCAGGGGGCCCATGCTGCCTTACATTTTTACCAATTGCTTATACATGTGCACAAGGATTTTTTTACAAATATATTTTCTGATTGATGTGTATGGGGTGAGCGCCCTTTCCCAAAATATTTTGATTTACCCTCTCAATATGTAAATAAAGCTCTGAAATAAGGCTGGCCATACATGTTAGATTTTCTGTCCAATTTTCTTTAGCTTTACCTTTAACTATGTAGTACAAGGGCCGGCCTAATTGGATAAAATTGAAAGTGTTGTTTAGTTTTGACCTCATATTATATGGTTTGTGGTAAATCTAAAGAAAATCGGAAGGAAAATTGGACAGAAAATCTAACATGTATGTCCAGCCTAACTCTTTAGCCACTTGGAATGTCTTTGCGTGCCGTGGAAGCAGCAGGTAGTAGCAGGGGGGGCCCCAGGTCAACTTTTGCATCGGGGCCCACAAGCTTCAAGCTAAGCCTCTGGTTACATAGTTGGTGAGGTCGCAAAAAGACACAAGTCCATCCAGTCCAACCTGTGTGTGTGCTTATATGTTAATAGTACATTGTGTACCCCTGTTTGTTGTGTTCGTTAAAGCGGTTGTATCCTCTATAAAAAAAAAAATATTTTACCTTAAATACAATATAATAGATTTATGTCAATTAACCACTTCCCGACCGCGTGCCGTGTTTTCACGGCGGCAGTGTGGTTGCTGTTCGCGAATCGCCGTAAAAAGGCGGCGATCTGCAAACGGCCGCCAGGGGGCGCACGCGCCCGCCGCACTCCTGAGGAGTGTGCCCGCGGCTCGGGCGGACCCGATGTCTGCCGGTGAGCCGTGATGAGCGGCCACAGGCAAAGAGTGCAGTGCAGGCACTGACAGTGCAGGCATGGGTGATCTACTGATCCCTGTCACTGGGATCAGTTAGATCTCTCATGCCCATGGTAGCCCAACCCCCCCACAGTAAGAAAACACCCAGGGAACACAGTTAACCCCTAGCTCCCCCCCCCCCCCCAGGTCAACCCCTTCACTGCCAATGACATTTATATAGTAATCAGTGGATATTTAAATTTCTGATCGCTGAATAAATGTCATTGGTCCCAAAAAAGTGTCAAAAATGTCCGACATGTCCGCTGCAATATCGCAGTACCGCTAAAAATCGCAGATGGCCGCCATTACTAGTAAAAAATAAAATAAAATCCCCAGAAATTAATTCTCATCATCCGTAAACGCGGCCACTTTTGCGCAAACCAATCAATAAACACCAATTGTGATTTTTTTTTATCACAAATACGAGGAAGAATATAAATCGGCAAAACCGGTGAAAAAAAATGTTTTTTTTATATATTTTTTTTTTATTTGAATTTTAGCAAAAAGTAAGAAATTTGTTTTTTTTTGCAAAATGGTCGCTCTTCTTTTGTTTATAGCAGCGATCAGAAATGACGCAGAGGGGATCAAATACCACCAAAAGAAAGCTCTACACGACCACGCAATTGTCAGTTAAAGCGACGCAGCGCCGAATCGCAAAAAGTGCTCTGGTCCTAAAGCTGGAAAACCTTCCGGTTGCTAAGTGGTTAAACTATCATATTTATAAAAGAATGTAAAGTCGTCTTACTGTATTAAAAAGATAATCTGTTATCGTTCTGCATTCCTGTCGGCCGCCACCATTTTTATTGAGGGCTTCCGCATCTTGTTCTGTTGTTTACTTCCGCCCTCACTTATTATTCTGTATCGTAATCCTGCGCATGCGCATTACAATATATATTCCGGCCTCTTCTTCATTTACAGTTACTATAGAAGTGATGAAGAGCCAAACCTAAACAACTCTCCTTCGAGTCTCGCAGGATGCCGGGGCTGGCGTCAGCAAGAGGAAATGACGCTGCCCCGGCATACCTTGCATTTTTCCAGCAGAGTCCTGGCCCGCCAGAAAATGAGGGTGTACAGAGCATGCGTGGGCGACGTCACAGGACAATAATACAACGATATCTCGTGAAGGAAGCAGGTAGGAGCGCTGACATACAGCGCTATATATTCAGATTGCTGGGACACTTGAAATGTAATAAAGTTGTCAGAAACTTGATACAAGGTGCCCATCTAATAATTTTTTGAAATTATCATTGCTCCCCACTGAAACCACTGCTTGTGATTTAATCCAACAGTTCAGTTGGGTTATAGTGCATTGTTGCCTTGTTTCAGCTTGTTCTCCTTCCAGAGATTTTGTTACATTGTATTTAGACATGTGCATGACGAAAAGATTTGTTTTGTTTCGTTTAGATTTGTTAACCTAGTTATTTTGTTTTGGTAAATTTGATTGATTTGTTGAATTTGTATTCGGAATTCGTCCTATGTCTTATTCAAATTTTCTTTGAATTTACCGTTTTTTTTTTTTATTCAAAACATTCGAAACGATAAATTTTGTATCAGCCGAAATGAAAACTTTATATGTTTTTTCTTTTTTTTCAATACGAATGGGGCAAAGTGAACAAACAAAAGAAAAATGATTACAATGACTCTTTAACCACTTCAGCCCCGGAAGGATTTACCCCCTTACTGACCAGAGCACTTTTTTTGCGATTCGGCACTGCGTCATTTTAACTGACAATTGTGCGGTCGTGCGGCGTTGTACCCAAACAAAATTGATGTCCTTTTTTTCCCACAAATAGAGCTTTCTTTTGGTGGTATTTGATCCCCTCTGCGGTTTTTATTTTTTGCACTGTAAACAAAAAAAGAGCGACAATTTTGCAAAAAACCCAATATTTGTTACTATAACAGAAGATTCCTGCGCTAAGGATATATGGGTAGAAAATATGTTTATAGGAAAAACCTGCCCTCCTGGGTTTTCAATGAAGAAAAATTGTAAATGTGTTTTATAATGACAGGACGATGGTGCTATTTCCTAAAGTGTTAGTATGTCCTCAATTGTACTGTTAGTGTATATAAAAAAAAATAAAATAAATAAAGATCAGAAACTCATGATAAAAATGTATACAGGCTAAGATGTAGAGGTAATAAATATATGTGTCAGAATAAAATATATAATTTATCAAATTTGTGCTGCTAATATTTCAAACGTGATTAATATACAATAATTTATGTTCATTTAATATGATAAATCATGTGCAAACTGCATATAGAGGTGATATGACTAATGAAATTCCAGCAAAGTGTCCATATATATAGTAAATTGTGATAAAGGAGTTCTTATTTCAGTGCCAGTCTATCTGGGAAACCATGCTGAACAGTTCTTTATCTGAAACAGTTGTGATTTTTGCTGTTGGTGCAGTATTCCTTAACCACTTCAATACTGGGCACTTAGAACACTTCCCGCCCAGACCAATTTTCAGCTTTCAGTGCTGTTGCGTTTCGAATGACAATTGCGCGGTCGTGCGACGTTGCACCCAAACAAAATTTTTATCATTTTGTTCCCACAAATAGAGCTTTCTTTTGGTGGTATTTGATCGCCTCTGCGTCATTTCTGATCGCCGCTATAAACAAAAAAAGACTGAAAATTTTGAAAAAAAAAAAAAATTTTCTTTGTTTCTGTCACAAAACTTTGTATAAAGTACATTTTCTCCTTCACTGACGGGCACTGATGTGACTACACTGACGGGCACTCAGGGGCGGGCTGGGCCGGGTGGCAGAGTGGCAATTTCTCCCTGGGCCGCTCTGATTCCCTGTAAAAGGGCTGCTGTGCCGCCAGCTCTGAACTGCGCATGTGCAGTTTCCAGAGCTGGCCGAGTGCTACTGTTCGGGCAGCTCCGGCGGGGAGGGGCAGTGAAAGAACGAGTTGATCTCTCCATTTCGCGCTGCAGTTTTGAGCCGGCAATGTGTCCTGTGACAGCGATGTTGTTTGTTGTACCCGTTACAGGGCTTAGAGCGTGTGTGTTTCTTTCTTACAAAGCACATCCCTCCTCCCTCCTCTACACAAATAGGAGAACGGATGTGCTCTGCCTCCTCCCACCCTCTCTCCCTGTACCCGCCCACACTCGATGCAGCCCGTGTGCTGTGAAATGGATGTGCGGGCGGGAAACTTTAAAGTCAGCAGTCACTCATAATGTCACATCCTCAGCATGCCATGAAGACGCGTACTGAGCCAGTGAGCCTCCTGCTGGGACTGTGCAAGTAAGTGAGCTGTGACCAGACTCTCCCCTCCTCCCTCTCTTTCTTCCTACTCGGTCTCTCCCAAATTCCTCTCCCTCAGCCTTATTGTTTAACTTTAACCACTTGCCTGCCAGGCACCCCCCCCCCCCTTCCCTTCCTGGAAAGAAAAAAAGGTTTTCTTTTGTGCACAAGCAATTTTTCTCACTGATAGGTGGCAATGTTATGCCACACTGAGCACTGGTAGGGGGCATTGATGAGCGCTGATAGGTGGCACTGATGGGCACAGGTGGCACTGATGAGAACTGATAGGTTGCACTGAAGGGCACAGGTGGCACTGATGAGAACTGATAGGTGGCACTGATGGGCAGCACTAATTGGTGGCACTGATATGCCACACTGGTAGGTGGCACTAATGAGCACTGATATGCCACACTGATGAGCACTGATAGGTGGCACTGATGGGCAGCACTAATGGGTCTATAACTACAATACTTCGTTCTGTTTATACTGTGTCGTACTGGAACTAGAACCATTTCTCGGCTACTGTTCCGAGGAATGGGTACAATAACCACCACAGGTTGGTGTCGGGTAGTGTACATTTACGTCTTCACGGTAAATATTCGACTGGAGTATGACTGTGTCACACTCCTCTCGACTAGTCACCGTAGACGAGTGGACCCTCTGGACATGTCCATTAGTCCAGTGATTAATCTCACGTTGGGATCATCACGGATCGTTCACTGCCGTCAGACACGAATAGTCACTGTGGTAATTCACGACGGAAAGGAACGGGTAGTCACGGGTTGTCATGACGGGTAGTCATGGTGGATAGTCACGGTTGATAAGCACGACGGGTAATCACGGTGGATAGTAAAGGGTAGTCACGGTGGGTAATCACGACGGGTAGTCACGGTGGATAGTCACGAGTAGTCACACCGTATAGTCACGAGTAATCACGGTGGATGGTCACACCGTATAGTCACGGTGGTTAATCACGACGGGTAGTCACGGTGGATAGTCAAGAGTAGTCACGGTGGACACGGGAAGTCACGTTGGATAGTCAAGAGTAGTCACGGTGGACA
>BLSH010005647.1:283162-298768 GCA_018402905.1 Glandirana rugosa | reverse complement strand
ATTAGTCACCGATAAATTCTAGACTAGCGACATAATTACAGTCATCAGGGTTTTTTCACAGTTTTCACAGACTAGACAGGTGGCGTTATAGCGTCAGGGCGATTTTTAACGTCTAGCGGCGGTAATGATCATTTTTTTAATTTGTTTTATTTTCGCGGTATGTAGTTAACAGTAACATTTAAAACGCGTTTGGTCCGAGCTGTCCGGGGTATAAGACACAGCACAAGCGGGCCACCCCTGCAGGGGTACCTCTTTCCGGTGAGTGGGGACACATGTGGGGAGCACGGTTTTTGGAGTCACGAAATTACTCTACAGAAGTCACTGGACCAACAGCAAAAATCACAACTGTTTCAGATAAAGAACTGTTCAGCATGGTTTCCCAATATTTGTTACTTTTTGCTATAATACATATCAAAAAAAAAATAAATAAATTATTCATCAGTTTAGGCCGATATGTATTCTTCTACATATTTTTGGTAAAAACAATCGCAATTGGCGTATATTGATTGGTTTGCGCAAAATTTACAATGACAATTGATGTATGGCGCTTTTATTTTGTTTAATTTTTTTACTAGTAATGGCGGCGATCTGCAATTTTTAGCGGGACTGCGATATTGCGGTGGACAGATCAGACACTTTTGACACTTTTTTGGGACTACTGACATTAATACAGCGATCAGATCTTAAATAGCCACTGATTACTGTATAAATGTCACTGGCAGGGAAGGGGTTAACACTAGGGGGCGATCAAAGGGTTAAATGTGTTCCCTGTCAGTGTGTTCTAACTGTAAGGGGGATGGGATGACTGGGGGAGGAAAGAGATCACTGCTCCCATATACTGGGAACAAACGATCACTCTCCTCTCCCCTGTCAGAACGGGGATCCGGTTGTTTACATACACGGATCCCCGTTCTGTCCCTGCTGGGGAGCGATCGCGGGTGGCTGGCGGACATCGAGTCTGCCCCACCCGGTGATTGGCTCCCCTGCTAGCATGTGGGAGCACGCCCACAATACTCGCTCCTCCTCACCTGACGCCGGTTCACGCAGGAAAGCCATGTCACACAGGAAAGCATGTCAATCCACGGCGGGCGGTCGGCAACTGGTTAAATCACCTTTGTCTTAACTAAAACAGCATTATTTCGAAATGGTACTCTAATAACACACGCAGTCTTTGATTTCATAAATATGTGTACAATTCGAATTTGACTGCAATGTGATGTAAAATTCGATTCGAATTTCAATTCGAATTTCGGAAATATGGGCAAATTTAATTCCGTTATTCTGAGAATTCGGTAAACCTTGTTTATACTGTAATTCGGGTATTCAGATATATCCAAATCTCTGAATAATGAAAAATTTGTCAGAATATTTCTTTGGTATGAAACAAACCACATGTCTAAATGTATTTGTTTCAAGCACTAGCAGAACATGAGCCCAGCTATATAAATACTGCAATATTATCTCTTAGCAGCCTAAGAATGTTTTTAATTTTTTTCCAACACAGCCCATTTAATATCATACTTTGGAAAAGACATGCAAAATAATCCTCTCTTCATTGCATGTGGCCTGGAATCCTGTTTGACACTCCGAGCAATCTTACGTAGGCTAAAATAATAATTCAGTCGTCTCTAATGACGTTGGAATACCATTGCCGCTAATGATGTGTCTTTCTCAGCTAGCCATCCGCCGCCCCTCCGCTAACAAGTAAATGAGCCAGAGGGGAACCATAGGAGATCAGGAATTAACAGCAACGCTGCGAACTAACAGAGGAAATCATGTCAGGTCCCGAATATAAATGACCTCGACACCGTGAGCACAGAGGATAACTGGATACATTCCAGCCATAACAGCACAAAATACATCATTACTGATCAGCAGCACAGAGGCACGATGACGAAGGAAATTTATGTACAAGATTTGCTGATTTTTATATGAATATATACATGTAGCCAGGAGTTCTGAAATATTCCTCTGGCATACAGACAATGGTGTTCATTGCTTAAAGCGGAGTTCCACCCAAAAATGGAACTTCGCTCTAAGCACTCCTCACCCCCTTACATGCCACATTTGCCATGTATTTTTTTTGGGGGGGGGGGGGCTGTGTCCCCAGGTTTCAGAGGGACTTCCTGTCCCTCTTCCACCTTCAGCCTCTGGGCCGCCTAGGTGACTCCTCCTAGGCGGCCCCTCCCTCCTGGTCACAGGTCCCAGAAGATTGCCTGGCCACTAGGAATGCGCAGCCTGACTCGCGCATGCGCAATGGGTGCCCGGCCGTGAAGCCGGGCCGGGTGCCCACACTAGGAATGGCTGGGCCGTCGGAGGAGGGAGGAGATTAGCGAGGCTTTGGGCGCAGCCATCGCTGGACTGGGAGACCGGTAAGTTACTGTTTATTAAAAGTCAGCAGCTACACTTTTTGTAGCTGCTGACTTTTACTAAACAAAATAACGAGTGGAAATCCGCTTTATCATGGGAACTCCCTCTAGTGCTAACTTTTGGAAAAGACTGTAATTGCAGCCAGGATGACGCTTTGTGGGAGTTGTAGTGCGGAACAAGGAAATAGCAAGCAGACTCATAATGAGAAGGACTCCATTTCCCATCAGGCTGTGCTGCACTGAAGACTTCTGGGAGGTGAGATGCATTGTAGGAGGATTATTTAAGGGGAAGGAGGAGCTAACAACGGTCTCTTGGAATAGCGTGATCGATCAGTGAGGAACCCTGTGTGCTGCTACAACCAGAGCTAGGCCAAAGCCTATGTATGGCTTTCCAGCTGACTGAATTCTCTGTAGGTGACCCAGCTAGCAGCCGCTCTCCAGCAACACAGTGACCAGCGGGGCCTTCCAATTGTCATCTCTGAATTGAAGCAGCAGCAGCTACCACGTCAGTCGTACCTATCGATCCAGGAGAACTACAAGGGGTGCAGCGGATGCTTTACACCTCCCAGGAGCAAGCAGCCCACATGAAATAACGGTTCCAGTGTTCCAAGCATCATCGACTGAGAGCCGGATCGTTTATCTTCATACAGTCCCTTGGAACCGGTGAGAGGGCTCAGCGCCCACACATAAGAGTACTCATACTGTCTTTGCAGCATATCTTTATTGCTTCTTGGAATACAGTTTAGCATTTGTGACTAATCTTATTCAAGAAGTCAGTGAAATTTAACCTATTTGTGCCTCATCTTACTGATAAGAAGTATTCATAGGTGCCTAATTCTTATTGCCGGCCGAAGATTGCTTGGACATTTCAAGACAGGAGAACTGCAACTACATCTACTCATCTTTTCCTCACTCATATACTCAGGGCTATTGCTTGGCATTGGTTTACCGCTTAAGAACTCTTTATGCTAGAACAGGAGGAATAATATATAGGCCAAGGTTATTTAGTGTGTTCGTTTAACCATAGTTCGATTGCTAAATGGTAAAGTGTATAAGTGTATTGTAGAATACTGCTAAGAACCTGAGACAGAATCCATTGCACTGACCTCAATGCACTGTCTAATTGGGCAACTATGTGGCAAATGAGGTTTAATGTTGATAAATGTAAAGTTATGCACTTGGGGGCTAAGAATATGCATGCATCGTACATACTAGGGGGAGTACAACTGGGGGAATCCATAGTGGAGAAGGATCTGGGGGTTCTGGTAGATCATAAGCTTAATAATGGCATGCAATGCCAAGCTGCGGTTTCCAAAGCAAGCAAAATCCTTTCTTGTATTAAGAGAGGTATGAACTCCAGAGATAGAGACATTATTTTGCCCCCTTTACAAATCATTAGTAAGACCTCATCTGGAATATGCAGTTCAGTTTTGGGCACCAGTTCTCAAAAAGGATATCGGGGAACTGGAGAAAGTGCAGAGAAGGGCAACCAAACTAATAAAAGGCATGGAGGAGCTCAGCTATGAGGAAAGATTAGAGGATCTGAATTTATTCTCTCTTGAGAAGAGGAGATTAAGGGGGGATATGATCAACATGTACAAGTATATAAGTGGTCCATATAGTGAACTTGGTGTGGAGTTATTTACTTTAAGGTCATCACAAAGGACAAGGGGGCACTCTTTACGTCTAGAGGAAAAAAGATTTCATCTACAAATACGGAAAGATTTCTTCACAGTAAGAGCTGTGAAAATGTGGAATAGACTCCCCCCAGAGGTGGTTTTGGCCAGCACGGTTGATTGCTTTAAAAAAGGCCTGGATTCTTTCCTTAATGTAAATAATATAACTGGGTACTAACATCTTTAGGTAAAGTTGATCCAGGGTGAATCCGATTGCCTCTCGGGGAATCAGGAAGGAATTTTTTTTTCACCCGTTATAGCAAATTGGATCCATGCTTTGCTGGGGTTTTTTGCCTTCCTCTGGATCAACTGTGGGTGAAGGATTGTATATGGGATTATTTGGTTGTATGTGTGTGTGTGTGTGTGTATGTATATATGTATGTGTATATGTGTATATGTATATACATTTTTTTTTTTTTTGGGTTGAACTGGATGGACTTGTGTCTTTTTTCAACCTGACTAACTATGTAAAATTGCGTGGTACCAATTTATCCTTTGGGTCATCGGTTTGAGATAGGGATTCACAGTACTATTTCATTTATCAAATTACAGTAGACACTATCAAATTACCTCTTTTACAAAGACCCATTAGGCATTGTTTAAGCTCAGTTGTAGGAATTGCATTGTTTCCAATTATTGATATTCTTGGAGAATACAGGGAGTGGTGAAAGTACACAAATCATTTACTTCTTTTGTTCGCCAGAACCTTCAAGTTGACTACTTATGTGAAGAATTGTGCTATTTACTGTTCACAGTTGTTATTCTTTTCCCAGAAATAGGAGTTAAAAGTAAACCTTTCTAACTTTACCCATGTTGTGGTCTCCATTACTAAAAATGATTATAAAAACTTGCAATATGAGCTAACCCAGAGCGTCTGGAGTGGTAGAGGACCCTCTGGCTGAGGAGATCCAAGTGGGAATAGATTCTTTCAGCCCCCCTCAAGGGGGCAGTGCTACATTAGGGGGCTCATCTGGGATTCCCCCTAAGGAGAACCTTGAAAGGTCTGAAGAACCACCCAAGAATCAGATGGACTCAGTTGTTGCCACTAAGTGGGCTCAAGAGGAAGGGAGTCGATTGGAGTTGACGAAAGTATTAAAGTTGCCTGGAGTGGAGTGGTCTGAAAAAAGATGTGCGACTGATGTTGAGAGGGGCCTACCCAACTCAAGGATCCTATGTTGTAGATATAAGAATAGACTATGAGGAAGATGACACCTATGCTCTAGTGAAATGGAGGGAGAGTGTTCCTGTAGATCTCAAGGAAGGTGTGGTGACTTTAACAGATGGATTGGAGGCCTATTGCATACCCTTGAAGATAGAAGAAGGATCCATACAGGAAGAATCTTCTTGTGTTGCTGAGAATTCAGATATGGAAGAAAAAGAAGCTGAGAATGCCCTTAAAGGGATGCCATCTGCCTCCTGTTATCTGGATAGGGGTCAATTGGTGGAAAGTTTGATAAAGAGTCATGATCTTACAGCTCATCAGGGTTATTGTAAGCTACAATATTTTTCTAGCCGTACACCTACTCCTGTAGGGGAGGAAGATTTTGAAAGTTGGATGGACCAGGCCATACAAGCTGTGGAAGATTGGAATGTGCCAGAAGCGGTGAAAAGGCAGCGGTTGAGAGAAAGTCTAAGGAGCCCTGCTGTGGATGTGATGCGAAGTCTAAGGAGAGGAAAACCGGATTGTGTAGCTATGGATTATATTGCAGCTCTGTGTGCAGTGTATGGAAGGGTGGAGAAGATCCCAGGTCTACTGTATAAGTTCGAGCACACTCATCAACAAAGAGGGGAAAAGTTGTCTGCTTATGTTGTCAGAGTGGATCGGATACTCTATCAAATACTAAAAAAGGGATTGACTCAAATGAAGCTGACCGGTCAAGGTGGAAAAGAATTTTGCAAGGGGCAAGGCCAAATCACCCTATTGTGTTGCTGCTACTATTAAAAGGAATCTGGATTGCACCCACATATCCTGAGTGGATGGTGATGGTAAGAGAGGAGGAGGCTTTGCTTGATGAGAAAAATCATAAGTGTATGGCAGAAGTGAGTACTACCCCAAAAGCTGGAAAAGCATCCACCCAACAAGTTCAAGTTGAGTCAGAATTATATGAAGAGGATAGTGAAGAGGGTGTTGAGTGGGTGGAAGACACTAGACTTGTTACCTCCTCACCCATCCTTGAAGAATCTCCAGTCAAACTTCTAGCTCAGGTGGTACAAGCACAGGGCCAATTACAACAAACCCTGATGAGAGTTATGGAAGTCCATAGAACTGCTCAGACAGACAGGAGTGACTCTAGGAAGTGTTTAAAGTGTGGGGAGTTTGGTCATCTCAAGCGACAGTGCCCAAAAAAAGATGAAGAATTGAGTTTTATGGCTGGGTTATTGAAGGCATTACAGAAGATATTAGCTGTTCAGCTGGCGGGAAACCTCACAGGGTCCCAGTGAAGAAGCCAACTGGGAACCCAGCCAATCTGAGCTCCAGAAAGTTAAGAAGTCCGAAGAAAAAGAGTTCTCGAAAGAACTAACCCACTAACCCATTACTGGGGTCTGAGGGTCAGGCGCAGGGAGTCAATACTGGGTCAGTTGCTAGGGCCGAAGTCAGATCCTCCCAGAATGATCAGGTTAGGAGTCCTAGTGATACCAAGAAAGTTAGTCTACCAAAGAATTAGTGGGGCTGTCCCCTATTGTATCAGTGCAAGTGGAGGGCATCTACACTCGAGATACTGGGGCTCAAGTCACTCTTCTATATAGAGACTTTTATGATCAGTACCTGCACCATATTCCTTTGAACAAACTGTAAGAGTTGGAGATTTGGGGTCTTGGAACTAACCGCTTCCCTTATGATGGTTATATTGCGATCAGGATCTCCTTTGGGCCAGCTACCACTGGAAGACTTTTTATACCCTGGTTGTAGTATGTTCAAGACCAGTGGGGGCAGACCATAACTCTATGATAATTGGGACTAATACTGACTTGGTATGAAGACTACTGGAAAAAGTGATAGGAGAAGATGGGGCTATACCTGAGATGATACATCCCAAATTGCATCAAGCCTGTCAACAAGTGATTCAGGAAAAGAGGGCTCCAGTTCATGGAGTGGGTCATTTATGGAAATTGGACTCAAGAGAGAAGGTGCTCCAGCCCGGGGAAGTTACTTGCTTGAAGGCTACTGTGAAGCTCACATGGGATCATCCTGGACCCTTTGTCGTGTTGGAGACAGATGCACAAACTGAAGCTGAAGGGTTAGTTATGGTCCCTGAAATCGTACCTATCAAAGCTTTACTGGGGAATAAGAAGAAAGTATAAATTAGCTTGCAGAATGTTCCCAATTACCCAGTGACTTTGAAGGCCAGGATGTCTGTGGGCCAAGTAAGTGCTACCACTCCAGTGACGCCTGCAGAGGAGCAGAAAGGAAAGAGCCTGCAGGGTTTGAGGAAGGAACTGGAAGAGTGTGCTGCTAGTCTACCTCCTGCATGGAGGGAAAGGATGAATTGACAAATACGACGGTGGGAGAAAATTTTTGCTAATGATGACTTTGATGTAGGATGTGCTAAGAGTGCTCATAATAGAATACGTTTACAAGAAGAGAAGCCCTTCCGAGAAAGGACCTGAAAGATTCCTTTGGAAGATCTAAGGGAAAAGCTGGCTGAATTGAAAAGGTCTGGCGTGATTCAGGAGTCCAGAAGTCCTTATGCCTCCCCAATAGTAGTGGTGCAAAAGAAGAATGGGACTTTAAGAATGTGTATTGACTACAGAACTCTCAACCGAAGCACCATTCCTGATCAGTATACCACTCCAAGGATTGAAGATGCTTTGCAGTGCCTGGCGGGAGCTAAATGGTTCAGTGTGCTGGACATGAAGAGTGGATACTATCAGATACCCATGTGTGCAGAAGATAAGGAGAAGACAGCCTTCATATGTCCATTGGGGTTCTATGAGTTTAATAGAATGCCCCAAGGATTGTCAGGAGCTCCAGCTACTTTTCAGAGACTGATGGAGAGTCATGAATTTGATGGAAATGTTGGTGTACCTAGATGACATCATTGTGTTTGGAAGAACCCTGAAAGAACACGTGGCACGGCTGGAGAAGGTGTTTGAGAGGCTCCATGAAGAGGGGTTGAAGTTGTCCTTAGAAAAGTGCCAGTTCTACCATACTTTGGTTACTTATTTGGGCCATGTTGTGTCAGCTGATGGAGTGGCTACTGATCCCAAGAAACTGGAAGCAGTGACTGCATGGCCACGTCCGGAGACTGTTACAGAGCTGTGATCCTTCTTAGCGTTTTGTTCATACTGTCGGAGATTTGTGGCGAATTTTGCCAAAATAGCCAAACCACTTAATGAACTGTTGCAAGTAGCCTCTGGGGAAGATGATAAGAAATTGAAAGAGAAGAAGGCAGGTCCAAGAGGAAAAAAGGAATCCATATGTGAACAGTGGACCCCCTGTGTGAGAAAGCGTTCCAACAATTGAAGATCAGTCTAACTGAGGCTCCAGTTCTAGCTTATGCTGACCCTTCAAAACCCTATGAGCTTTATGTAGATGTCAGTCGAGATGAATTGGGAGGGATACTTTATCAGGAACATGGCGGTCAGCTGGGGCCTGTGGCTTATGTGAGTCAAAGCCTTATCCCCTCTGAAAGAAGTTATCCTGCTCATAAACTGGAGTTCCTAGCTTTGAAGTGGGCAGTCATGGACAAACTAAAAGACTATTTGTATGGAGCTCAATTTGTTGTCAAAACTGATAATAATCAATTGACTTACTTGCTAACAACTGCAAAATTGTATGCTACAGGACATAGATGGTTGGCTGCTATGGCTGAGTTCCAATTTAGTCTCAAGTATCGTCCTGGTGTTGGAAACAGGGATGCAGATGCTTTGTCCCATCAACCTTATCAGCAGAGTCAAGAAACTCAAGAGTGGACCTTCGTGCCCGCAGATGGAGTACAGGCTTTATGTAAAGGATTGGTTCATCGCTTGAGAGGGGGAGTTGCTGCAGAAGCCGTACGGGTATCACCAGCAGGAGTGCCATTATCTTACTGTGGAGTGACCCAAGTGAGGAATGAAGGGCTACCTAGGCTGATGAAGAAAGATCAAAGTTGATCAGGAACAAGATCCCCTTGGGGCGAGTGACCTTGCAGGCTATGGCTCAACAAAGTCCTCAATTGCTTTTGAAGAGTACTCTTACTCATGCCAGAGTGTTACATCGTGAATGGAACCAGTTACAACTGAAAGATGGAGTACTTTATAGGCGAGGTCTTAGTGAAGGGACAGACGAAACCTGGCAGTTGTATCTACCTGAAAAACACCGCAGCTCAGTTTTATTGTCCTTACATGATGAACATGGACATCTGGGTATAGAAAGAACCTTCCAGTTAATCAAAGCCCGATTTTTATTGGCCAAATATGAGAAGGGAAGTTGAAGATTATTGCAAATCTTGTATGTCTTGCATTCAGAGAAAGTCTCTCCCAATCCGTGCTGCTACTATGGAGCACTTACATAGTCAAGGCCCTTTAGACTTGGTATGTATTGACTTCCTGTGCCTGGAACCAGATACAGGTGGAAGAAGTAACATATTGGTGGTAACTGATCATTTCACCAGATATGCCCAAGCCTACCCTACCAAGGATCAAGAAGCTACCACTGTGGCCAAGGTATTAGTGGAGAAATTTTTTGTTCACTATGGATTGCCTGTCAGAATTCATTCAGATCAAGGAAGAGACTTTGAGAGTAAGCTCATTCACCAATTATGCAAATTATTGGGCATTAAGAAATCTCGTACTACTCCTTATCATCCTCAAGGAGATTCAATAGATTCAATATTCAATAGAATATTCAATAGAACTTTGTTGAACATGCTAGGGATCCTGCCATCTGACAAGAAACCAAATTGGGAGAACCATCTAGCTACTTTGGTGCGCGCATACAACTGTACTGTGAGTGATGTCATGGGATATTCACCTTATCGTCTCATGTTCGGGCGGGAGGCCAGGTTGCCAATTGACTTGGTCTTTGGAACATCTACTGATGACACTTTTTGGCATCTCATAGAGGTTATGTAGATCGACTTAGGAAGAATCTGAAGTAGGCTTATGAAAGTGCTCGACAACATGTCACTACTAGAGAAATGCGGAATAAGAAGAATCTTGATCTTCAGGTGAGAGTTCAGGAACTACAACCAGGGGATAGGGTGTTGTTGAAGAACTTGGGACTGCCTGGAAAACACAAAATAGCTGATCGGTGGAGGCCTCACCCATATGTTATTTGCAAGAAACTTCCTGGACTGCCTGTTTATCAGATCAAGCCAGAAGGCCAGAATGGTCCTGTGAAAATGTGGCACAGAGATCATCTGCTTCCTCGTTCCTGATGCTGTGAGGGTGCCTCTTGCTTTAGATGCTCCTCTGGAAAGACTAAGTCCTCCTAAGACCTGATCACAGAAAAGATCATCTGCCAAGATGAGGAAAGTGAGGATGGAGACTGGGTACCGTTTTGGGAGTGGGATCTTATCAACATTCCGGATAAAGAAGTTCAATCAGGATGTCATCCTTTCAAATGCTGTACTGAAGTCAATAGGCCTACTTGTTCTTTCACGCCTTCACAAAGAGCTCCTTTGTTGCCTGTGGGGAAGAAAGCTTCTTCAGGACAAAGAGTGAAACCAGTGGATAAGGCTCTGCCTTCAGTTGTGAAACCCCAAGTTCTGTTACCTGGAAGAAGACAAGCAATTCCAGAGAGTCCGTTGCCTAGTCAGGAACCTCCATCAGAAGATTTATCTTCCCCTACTTCAGGACAAGGGAATCTTATTAATTTCCAAGATGACTGCATTTCTCCACTTACAGATCCCGAAGAGTAGGGTGAGACTTTACCTTCTGATGTACTGAATGAGCCTGAAGAGGATTTACCCTTCAATGCTGTTTCTATGGAAGGTACTCCTTTGAAGATTTTATTAGGGAGAAAGTATTTCATCACTTGTTCCATTGTGTGGAACATAGAAAGATTGTCCTATTACTTATGAAGCTGATGATGTTTCTAATCCAGAACCAGAAGTTGAGAGATCCCCTCTCTCTTTGAATAACGTTCCAGATAATGTTGCCTCCCCCCAGGACTCTAGTTCTCCTACTCGTCTTCGCAGAAATATTCACCCACCTTGAAGACTGACTTATGACACTCTTGGAGAAAGTTCTAAAAGGCTGATTCCTACCATCCACAGAGCTGGTTCTACCCCCAGCCTTTGCCATGTCCAAACAAGATAAGGGTGTCCTCCATCTAACCCCTGACACTGTTGGTTGGGACTTGGCTACTGCCTTGGCCTGTCAGAAGACTGATTATGAGCTCATTGAGAATATATATAAATGGTTTCACCAGAACCCAGATGTTTTTCAGTATCTGTTAAACTTAGCTGAAGGTTAGGATGTAATAACTGTATTTATTTCAGTTTATCAAGCCCTGAGTATTTGGGGACCAAATATTTAAGTGAGGGGAGAGTGTAGCTAGGAGTTCTAAAATATTCCTCTGGCATACAGACAATGGTGTTCATTGCTTTACATGGGAACTCCCTCTAGTGCTTGCTTTTGGAAAAGACTGTAATTGCAGCCAGGATGACACTTTGTGGGAGTTGTAGTGTGGAACGAGGAAATAATCAGCAGACTCTTAATGAGAATGACTCCATTTTCCATCAGGCTGTGCTGCACTGAAGACTTCTGGGAGGTGAAATGCCATGTAGGAGGATTATTTAAGGGGAAGGAGGAGCCAACAACCATCTCTTGGAACAGCGTGATTGATCAGTGTGGAACCCTGTGTGCTGCTACAACCAGAGCTAGGCCCAAAGCCTATGTACAGCGTTCCAGGCGACTGAACTTTCTGCAGGTGACCAAGCTAGCAGCCGCTCTCCAGCAACACAGTGACTGACCAGCGGAGCCTTCCGATTCTCATCTCTGTCTGGATTGAAGCAGCAGCAGCTACCGCAGCAGTCATACCTATCCATCCAGGAGAGCTGCAAGGAGTGCAGTGGATGCTTTACACCTCCCAGGAGCAAGCAGTCCACATGAACTAATGATTCCAGCGTTCCCAGCATCATCGACTGAGCGCCAGATCGTTTATCTTCATACAGTCCCTTGGAACCGGTGAGAGGGCTCAGCGCCTACACATAAGAGTACACATACTGTCTTTGCAGCATATCTTTATTGCCACTTGGAATACAGTTTAGCAGTTGTGATTAATCATTTCTAGAAATTAGTGGAATTTAACCTATTTGTGCCTCATCTTACTGATTAGAAGGACACAGTATTCATAGGTGCCTGATTCTTATTGCCGGCCGAAGATTGCTTGGACATTTCAAGACAGGTGAACTGCACCTACATCTACCCATCTTTTCCTCACTCATAGACTCAGGGCTATTGCTTGGCATTGGTTTACCACCTAAGAACTCTTTATGCTAGCACAGGAGGAATAATATATAGGCGAAGGTTATTTAGTGTGTTCGTTTAACCATAGTTCAATTGCTAAATGATATAGTGTATAAGTGCAATGTACAATACTGCTAACAACTTGAGACAGAATCCATTGAGTGGTACCAATTTATCCTTTGGGTCATCGATTTGAGATTAGGATTCACAGTACTATTTCATTTATCAAATTACAGTAGACACTATCAAATGACCTCCTTTGCAAAGACCCATTAGGAATTGTTCAAACTCAATTGTAGGAATTGCATTGTTTTTCATTTTCAATTATTGATATTGTTGGAGAATACAGGGAGTTGTGAAAGGATACAAATCATTTACTCCTTTTGTTTGCCAGAACCTTCAATTTGACTACTTATGTGAAGAATTGAGCTATTTACTGTTCACAGTTATTCTTTTCCCAGAACTAGGAGTTAAAAGTAAACCTTTCTAACTCTACCTAACTCTACCTGTGTTGTGGTCTCCAGAACTAAAATAGAGTTATTGACTATAAAAACTTGCAATATGAGCGAACCCAGAGTGCCTGAGGTGGTGGAGGACCCTCTGGCTGAGGAGATCCAAGGGGAATTGATTCTTTCAGCCACCCTCAAGGGGGCAGCACCACACACATATATATACCGTATATGTATATATATATATATATATATATATATATATATATATATACATACAGTATCTTATTATATCTTTTCATGTGACAATACTGAAATAAAATTACACTTTGCTATAATGTAAAGTAGTGAGTGCACAGCTTGTATAACAGTGTAAAAATTTGCTGTCCCCTCAAAATAACTCAACACACAGTCATTAATGTTTAAACTGCTGGCAACAAAAGTGAGTACACCCCTAAGTGAAAATGTCCAAATTGGGCTCAAAGTGTCAATATTTTGTGTGGCCATCATTATTTTCCATCGCTGCCTTAACTCTCTTGGGCATGGAGTTCACCAGAGCTTCACAGGTTGCCACTGGAGTCCTCTTCCCCTCCTCCATAATGACATCACGGAGCTGGTGGATGTTAGAGACCTTGCGCTCCTCCTTCCATTTGAGGATGCCCCACATATACTCAATAGGGTTTAGGTCTGGAGATATGCTTGGCCAGTCTATCACCTCAGCTTCTTTAGCAAGGCAGTGGTCGTCTTGGAGGTGTGTTTGGGGTCATTATCATGTTGGAATACTGCCCTGTGGCCCAGTCTACGAAGGGATGGGATCATGCTCTGCTTCAGTATGTCACAGTACATGTTGGCATTCATGGTTCCCTCAATGAACTGTAGCTCCCCAGTGCTGGCAGCACTCATGCAGCCCCAGACCATGACACCCCCACCACCATGCTTGACTGTAGACAAGACACACTTGTCTTTGTACTCCTCACCTGGTTGCTGCCACACACGCTTGACCCCATCTGAACCAAATAAGTTTATCTTGGTCTCATCAAACCACAGGACATGGTTCCAGTAATCCATGTCCTTAGTTTGCTTGTCTTCAGCAAACTGTTTGCAGGCTTTCTTGTGCATCATCTTTAGTAGAGGCTTCCTTCTGGGACAACAGCCATGCAGACCAATTTGATGCAGTGTGCGGCGTATGGTCTGAGCACTGACAGGCTGACCCCCCACCCCTTCAACCTCTGCAGCAATGCTGGCAGCACTCATACGTCTATTTCCCAAAGACAACCTCTGGATATGACGCTGAGCAGTGAGCATGTGCACTTAACTTCTTTGGTCAACCATGGTGAGACCTGTTCTGAGTGGAACCTGTCCTGTTAAACCGCTGTATGGTCTTGGCCAGCGTGCTGCAGCTCAGTTTGAGGGTCTTGGCAATATTATTATAGCCTAGACCATCTTTATGTAGAGCAAAAATTCTTTTTTTCAGACCCTCAGAGAGTTCTTTGTCATGAGGTGCCATGTTGAACTTCCAGTGACCAGTAAGAGAGAGTGAGAGTGATAACACCAAATTTAACACACCTGCTCCCCATTCACACCTGAGACCTTGTAAAACTAATGAGTCACATGACACTGGGGAGGGAAAATGGCTATTTGGGCCCAGTTTGGACATTTTCATGTAGGGGTGTACTCACATTTGTTGCCAGTGGTTTAGACATTAATAGCTGTGTGTTGAGTTATTTTGAGGGGACAGCAAATTTACACTGTTATACAAGCTGTACACTCACTACTTTACATTGTAGCAAAGTGTCATTTCTTCGGTGTTGTCACATGAAAAGATAGAATAAACTATTTACAAAAATGTGAGTGGTGTACTTACTTTTGCGAGATACTGTATATATATATTCACTAATAGGATGAGTAACTCCCCTCGCCTCTGTGCGATTTCCAGGAGAGGTGTCACGGCAGGCTCCCAATTCTCCACCAATATCAATAGAAAAGATAGACGTGACACACTCTCCAAAGCAAAAGTTTGCTGAATAAATTTCTTCGTACATGAATGGAAGCAGTAAACAGCATACTTGCTGCTTCCATTCATGTACGAAGAAATCTGTTCAGTAAACTTTTGCATTGGAGAGTGTGTCACGTCTATCTTTTCTATATACAGTTGTATGCAAAGGTTTAGGAACCCCTGACAATTTCCATGATTGTCATTTATAAATATTTGGGTGTTTGGATCAGCAATTTCATTTTGATCTATCAAATAACTGAAGGACACAGTAATATTTCAGTAGTGAGGTTTATTGGATTAACAGAAAATGCGCAATATGCATCAAAACAAAATTAGACAGGTGCATAAATGTGGGCACCCTTGTCATTTTGTTGATTTGAATACCTGTAACTACTTAGCACCGATTAATTGGAACCCACAATTGGTTTGGTGAGCTCATTAAGCCTTGAACTTCATAGACAGGTGCATCCAATCATGAGAAAAGGTATTTAAGGTGGCCAATTGCAAGTTGCTGTTCTCTTTGACTCTCCTCTGAAGAGTGGCAACATGGGGACCTCAAAACAACTCTCAACCTGAAAACAAAGATTGTTCTACATTATGGTTTAGGGGAAGGCTACAAAAAGTTATCGCAGAGATATAAGCTGTCAGTGTTCACTGTGAGGAACATAGTGAGGAAATGGAAGATTAAAACAAAACTACGTATAACGCGTAAAAGACAATTA
>BLSH010005647.1:239723-268876 GCA_018402905.1 Glandirana rugosa | reverse complement strand
AGAGCTTGATCTGCAACTCAAAGCAGCGGTATGTGAAATCTCTAATTTCTGCTATCTGTCCTCAGAGCAACAGCACAGACAGCAGTAGTAAAGTAATCTATCTCAGGATGCAGGATCAGGTCTTAAAATGTCTCAAATCTGTCCCTCAAGCTTTCAGCTTCCTTTCCCTACACTAACCCAAGGAGCATGTGACTGCAGCACTGTGACTCCAGCTTATAAAGAGGCTGGGTCACATGATGCACTGGCCAATCACAGCCATGCCATTAGTAGGCATGGCTGTGATGGCTTCTAAAGGCAAACCAGTGAAACGCTTGTTGATTGGCTGCCCTGCAGCTTCTCAACACGTGGAGTAAAATAGCAGAACCCCGGACCGAACCCGAACGATTTTTGAAATGTCCGTGTCCGGGTCTGTGCCACGGACACCCGAAAGTTCGGTACGGACCCGAACGTTACAGTCCGGGTTCGCTCAACACTACTCAGCATATCAACAAGGAAAAATAAAACATTCCAAATTATGCTACACCAATAAGATTAGGGTTAGTCACTCCTTTATCTCCATATCAGATCTCATGGTACCTCTTTGCACACCACTCCTACTCCCAAAGTGATTCTATGGCTACCCCAGCACCAATTAAATAAAATCATTACACACAGCAGGAAGCAATGATGAAAATTCAGCCACAGTAACCCCCTGTGGTGGGATGACTATAACACAACATAACTGAACCAGAACTTGCAGCAGACTTGCAGAGTGTTTTGCAAAGTAAGTTCATCTGGAGTCATGCAATGTAGACTTGCTGCAAATGTGCAACAAACGTGTGAAACCTGGCAAGTCTAGAAACAGCTCAGCAAGTCATAAGCTGCAGCACAATTACCTGCTATCTGGAAATTGTTTCATAGAACGACTCCTTTTTTTTCTTGCCAAAAATGGAGACTTGGGTAACACTGGCTGTAAACTTGCAGGGCTCTTGCTGTAGACTTTCGGGGGTCTTGCTGTAGGCTTGTGGGGCTCTTGCTGTAAATTTGCGGGCTCTTGCTGTAGGCTTGCGGGGCTCTTGCTGTAGACTTGCGGGGTTCTTGCTGTAGACTTTCGGGGCTCTTGCTGTAGGCTTGTGGGGCTCTTGCTGTAAATTTGCGGGGCTCTTGCTGTAGGCTTGCGGGGCTCTTGCTGTAGACTTGCGGGGTTCTTGCTGTAGACTTGCGGAGCTCTTGCTGTAGACTTGTGGGGCTCTTGCTGTAGACTTGCGGGGTACTTGCTGTAGACTTGCGGGGCTCTTGCTGTAGACTTGCGGAGCCCTTGCTGTAGACTTGCGGCGCTCTTGCTGTAGGCTTGCGGGGCTCTTGCTGTAGACTTGCGGGGCTCTTGCTGTAGGCTTGCGGGGCTTTTGCTGTAGGCTTGCGGGGCTCTTGCTGTAGGCTTGTGGGGCTATTGCTGTAGGCTTGCGGGGCTCTTGCTGTAGACTTGCGGAGCTCTTGCTGTAGGCTTGCGGGGCTCTTGCTGTAGGCTTGCGGGGCTCTTGCTGTAGACTTGCGGGGCTCTTGCTGTAGACTTGCGGCGCTCTTGCTGTAGACTTGCGGAGCTCTTGCTGTAGGCTTGCAGGGCTCTTGCTGTAGACTTGCGGGGCTCTTGCTGTAGACTTGCGGAGTTCTTGCTGTAGACTTGCGGAGCTCTTGCTGTAGGCTTGCGGGGCTCTTGCTGTAGGCTTGCGGGGCTCTTGCTGTAGACTTGCGGGGCTCTTGCTGTAGACTTGCGGCGCTCTTGCTGTAGACTTGCGGAGCTCTTGCTGTAGGCTTGCAGGGCGACTTGCGGGGCTCTTGCTGTAGACTTGCGGAGTTCTTGCTGTAGACTTGCGGAGCTCTTGCTGTAGGCTTGCGGGGCTCTTGCTGTAGGCTTGCGGGGCTCTTGCTGTAGGCTTGTGGGGCTCTTGCTGTAGACTTGCGGGGCTCTTGCTGTAGACTTGTGGAGCTCTTGCTGTAGACTTGCAGAGTTCTTGCTACAACTCACCACTGCAACTTCGTTCTTGCCATGCAAATTTGCTACAAATTGGAAAAGTGTCAACTAGAACATGTGCTTTAAGTGTTCTGCAGGTGTACAACTTACTAGGGAAGATGTGCAGCAAGTTACCAGACTTACAATTCAATACTACCACAAATGTGTGGCGCGTTATCCTTGCTATCTGGGTGGTGAAATGCACATGCTCCTTACTTCCATATTTTGCAAAGCTATGTAGTCCCACACTGTAAACCCTTACTTGGTGTTGTAATCATCCTTTCTTTTGAATCTTTATTAAAATTTATTGAAAGAAAGTAAACGGGGACGCTGCTGGGCACACATACATGTAAACAGGGATTCTGCTTGGCAATAGAGCCCCCCTTATAATAGATATAAGGGGGGCTCTGATGGACACACATGGATATGAGGGGGGCTTTTAGGATATCTTTCTGCACTTGGGCATTCTTTTGCACTGCTACTGGCCACTCTTCTTTTCTTTTGTTTGTCAGAATTTTTGGTGTTTTTTTCTGGAGGCCCTGGATAAACCTTCACATTTGTGGGACTGACGATTTTATGCATTATGTGTATTAATATAAGCTCATTGGATTAGATTTGATTTACCTTGCTAGAGCTGCAAAACCTAGAGGGGAGTTTCCTGGTGCCCTTTGTGCTCCCTTGTGCCTTATGCTGTGGGGCTACCATTGACTTATGCACTATTGCATCTATTGACTGATAATCCTTTTTGTCTCTCCTCATATTGACCGCTAATTTTCTCCTGGAGAAGACTTTTTAAATCGAAACACGTTGGCAGTCATCTGCTGGATCAAAGTTTGTTCTGTAACATATATACAGTATGTGGTGTGGTTATGATACAACACATACTATTGGGCCAATGATGGCTGCATAAAACTTTCAGTTATGTTGCTTTAATGAAGTTTCTATTATGTATTGTTTAATACAAAATGTTTTTAGATATTTTATTATTTGTGTCAAATTGGTGCCTTAAAATTGCCAGTCCTTGTTTTTTCCCCCTTTAGGCCTCATACACACAAGGGCGTTTTTTGAAGCCACTTTTTTGGGCGTTTTTTGCAGCTCTCCATGTTATTCAATGGCCCTCTAAAAACGCTGACTTTTTTAAGCAGTAGAGGGCGTCGGCGTTAGTGAGCTGTAAATAGAACGTGGGACCAGCGCGTTTTGGCATTTTTTTTACCTTAATCGGCAAAACGCTCACTAACGCTGTACCGGCGTTAACCAGCGTTTTTTGATGCCAATGTTTTTAGGTTGAAAAATAGCAGAGGACTGATTTTTTTTTTATAAAATGCCTATTGCTCACGAACGCTCACTAACGCCGATGCAAAACGCCAAAAAAAACACAGATTTTTCTGAAACGTCGGACCCGACTTTTTGCTTATTTTTTCTCAGACGCCCGTATGTATGAGGCCTTAGGATTATTATTAGGGATGTGGCACCTTGGCATTTATCAGAATAAATTTGAATTATCTATGGAGTAGGTTGTCACTAGGAGTGAAAGGTTTACTGAAAGCAATGCAGTATTTTAAAGAGATCCTGCAATCTCTGTGCTGTTATCCCTTTAAACTCTTTACCATATTGCTTAGAATAGTCTATTTTAGGAATGTATCTGTCTTATAAAACTGTCAGCTCATATAGATACATCCTGCCTTAGATCACATAGCACTGTGTGCAATCTCACTATGGAGTTAATGTAGAAGAGAAAACACTCTGCAGAAAATATGCACAGTGTTAACAAAGAGATTTGTTGTAATTTTATCACAACGGTAAATCATACGGGAACAACCATGTAACTTTTATGTACATGTGAATTTATACATCTTGTTTCTTGTTTGAGAAAAGTATGGATGGATATTCAATTACTGTGAGAAAGGGACAAGGAGCTATCGTAGGGTTGTCACTTTTTCTTCAAGCCAAACCTGAACACTGCATACAGTAATTTTTTTTTTATCTTAGTATAAACCAGTGGTCTCCAAACTGCGGCCCTTTTCTTGCTTTTATCTGGGCTCTAGGGCATTATTCCCCCCACTGTCAGCAACAGTTCCTGCCATTCTATTCCTTCCACTGACATCAATGATGGGACACTATTCTCCCCACTAACACCAATGATGGGCACTATTCCTCCCACTGACGCCAATGATGGCCACTATTCCTACCACTGACTCCAATGACGGGGCACTGTTCCTCCCACTGACACCAATGATGGGGTACTGTTCCTCCCACTGACACCAATGATGGGGCATCATTCCTCCCACTGATACCAATGATGGGGCACTATTCCCCACATTGACACCAATGATGGGGCACTATTCCCCACACTGACACCAATGATGGGGCACCATTCCTCCCACTGACACCAATGACGGGCACTATTCCTCCCACTAACACCAATGATAGGCACTATTCCTCCCACTGACACCAATTATGGGGCACTATTCCTCCCACTGATGCCAATGATGGGCACTATTCCTCCCACTGACGCCAGTGATAGGACGCTATTCCTCCCACTGACACCAATGACAGGGAACTGTTCCTACCACTGACACCAATGATGGGGTACTGTTCCTCCCAATGACACCAATGATGGGGCATCATTCCTCACACTGACACCAATGATGGGGCACCATTCCTCCCACTGACACCAAGGATGGGACACTATTCCTCCCAGTGACACCAATTACTGGGCACTGTTCCTCCCACTGACACCAATGATGGGGTACTGTTCCTCCCACTGACACCAATGATGGGGCATCATTCCTCCCACTGACACCAATGATGGGGCACCATTCCTCCCACTGACACCAATGATGGGCACTATTCCTCCCACTGACACCAATGATGGGACACTATTCCTCCCACCAATACCAATGATGGGCACTATTCCTCCCACTGACACCAATGATGGGGCACCATTGCTCCTACTGATACCAATGATAGGCACTATTCCTCCCACTGACACCGATGATGGGACGCTATTCCTCCCACTAACACCAATGATGGGCACTATCCCTTCCACCGACACCAATGATGGGGCACAGTTCCTCCCACTGACACCAACAATGAGGCACTATTCCTCCCACTGATACCAATGATGGGGCACTATTCCTCCCACTGACACCAATAATGGGGCACTATTCCTCTCACTGACACCAATGATGGGGCACTATTCCTAGCACTAACAGCAATGATGGGGCACTATTCCTCCAATTGACACAATTAATGGGCACTATGGGGAACTATTCTGCCCACTAATACAAAAAATGGGGACCACTTTACTCCCCACTGATACCATGTCATTTTCTACTACCACTGGCCACAGGCTGGCCCCACTAAAATTCGAAGGACAGTAAACTGGCCCTTTCTGTAGAAGATTGAAGACCCCTGGTATACACTATAGAAATGTAACAGTCCTGGGACACCTTTGGGCCCTCTAAAGAGAATAGTAATGCGGTCCACATACTGCCCCCTCACCCTCCTGTCAAGCCCTGTTCCGAGCCACATTCCTGTCTGAATAATGTGTCCAGGTTTCACATGATTCAAAACCCGGACTGTCCGGGTGAATCTCAGACAGGTGACAACCCTAGCCTATTGGGCTATTTGGTTGCTCTTAAAGGGCCCAGACCAGTAGATCTGATCCTCAGACTCACTTTGGCCCTCTGAGTCATTGTGACTGGACTTTGTTGGAAAAATGCAGAAATCTCTGAAACATTGGAGAAAGCTTCAGGATGTTTCTTTTAAAGATCATTTTAAAGTAAAAAATGAACAAAGCATAACCTTCTATAGTGTATAATTGCCGCAACCCAAAGCACCTAGTTTGATTTCTGTCTGCTGTCCTCTTTCTCTGCTATCTGCATGAATCCCATCTGACAGTCTATGCCGACACCAAGGGATCATGGGGGATGGCTCTGCCCCCTCTCTTCCAGCACACAGCAGGGGATTGACAGCCTCAGTTGTGCAAGTTTCCCTATGTGTGTCTATTCCCTCTACTCAGGTCTCAGATTACACTGAGCTCCCTGCTCTATGCTGTGCACAGTGTGGCCTCAGATTCCTGCCCTCTACCTTCTGGAGCTCAGAAATGCTGTGTAAATCCTGCACTTTTGAACAGATCTGGAGAAGAGAGGGTTACAGATAAAGAGGTACAACATATGTAGAATTATTTGTTTAATCTCTGTGTATCACCTGCAGATAGTCACCTCCTTAGGTATACAGTAGGTAAGGGTTTACAACCTCTTTTAGGCTTTCTGTACACATAGCCTATTGTGGCCGCCAGCTGCGGGAAAATGCAAAATCGCGTCGGCGGTCAAAACTTTCCTATCTTGTACAGTGTACACGATTCTTCCGCATTCAGGAGAGGGAGGTTGAACCTCCTCTAACCGCAGAGGCTTCCTAAAAGATTCTAAAAGCCTATGTATACATGGACACATAGGCGTTTATGGAGTTGAGTTTAGGAGCTGTAGTGTACATGAAGCCTAAGAAACCTTAGGAAGTTTCTGGACAATTAGAACTTTTGGTCCTCTCCATTTTTGTTTCTTTGTTTCTCCGTAAGCGACAAAATGAAGACGACAATACCTGTTTCATTGTATATGTTTATTTGTCGTGGAGCAGTGCAGATTACAATGATACATATAACAATATTTGTTGTGCAGTTTCGTGCCTTAATTTTCCATGTGAAGCGCTGTGCTGGTTTAGTAAGGACACGGTTACAAGAAGGACGGCGCTCAGTGTGAATCTGATGATTTGGCACAATTATATTTGAGAATTATACCGTGATGCATGCTTTCATTTCACAGATTACATGGCGTGAGGAATGCGGTAGAAAGAGCAGTGGGAGGTGGGTAGTGTAACTTTTTTTGCAGCTTGTATATTATACAAAGGATAAAATGATTCTTTCACTCCAGCTGTCAGACAGATAGTGTTGCAAACGCCTCAATTGGTATTATTTAAAGGGTCAGTCCATTAAAAACTGGCATGTTAGTTCTGTGTAGAGGTGGGCCAGATCAATCGCCTACCAGCTTGTTACAACCTGAAAGATGAGATTTTGGCTTCCTATTTCAGAGATCCATTTATTTTATTGAAGCTACTTTAAAATAATATTTTTGCCTGTGTCAACATTTTTTATTTTTATAACAGATTGCATCAAGTTAAGGACTCCCATCCACAATCTGTGGTTTCAGCGAGAAATCAAAAAACTCTTTGGATGGGCATCTTATTGAACACAATATACAGGGATATGGGAATAGGTAAAGATATAATACATACGCACACCCACACAGGTTAAACTGGTGTCTTTATACAACCCAACCAACTATGCAACTATATAAAGGGACCATGTATATTTTTTTGGTTGCATTGAGCTGCATTACCTCTCCGTAGAAGTCAACATGAATCCAAAAGCAACTCAGAAGTTGTTCAAAGGCAGCTGAGAAGCTCCTAAGTATGAAGCATGAGTACATGAGCTCTAAGTAAGTGGGGCTACTGCAAGAGGAGGAAGACTCGTTGGTACTCAGGTGGGGTGGCATCACTATTGTAATCATAGAAGAATATTTGATGTTGTTAGATGATTTAGTTCACCAGTTTTGGTGAACTGGGCCAACAGAAGCAGTGTACCGCCATCTATCAGCCAATTTGCGGTTGCAAATGAAAACAGTTTAAACATCATTTGCATTTGTGATGGACGTGATGCTTACTGCCTGTAGACACTAAGCCACGTGCTGGCTATGCAGTGCCAGGACAAAGTCATTCAGTGCCCAGGACCAAACTGTCCCCCTCCCCGTTCATGATGTGCAAGCTTTGGGGATCCTACACCCAGCAGTCTCTCACTTGTCAAAATCACTACTCCTGTCAGCCTTGTATAATAAGAAAAGAACCCCCCATCCCTACAGTAAACCATTGTACCCAGGGCAGCCGCCCAATCCTCCCACCCCTTGTCCCAGCCCTGGCTGTAGGGTTCTACAGATTATATCAACCACATTCAAAAGTAAAAGTGTCAAGACTCTGTTACAAGATCTGATCACTGTCCTTTCCTATCTCATGCAAAAAAACTCTATATTGTCCCATTTTCTTTTTCCATCAAACACCTCCTATGGGTCCAACCAGCAGATAATACAAAAATAAAAGCATCAAAGGGAGTTCATGTCTTTCTATAATTCATGTAGTTATAAAAACAAAGGGGTGAAGTAACTATGATGCTCCTCTAGACCTTGTGATCTTACATTTGGACTCTTGGTAGTGATCATCTAGCTATGACCACTTTGCTTGGCCTGCATTGAACGAAACAAGGATCAAATGTGGATTGGATGCTGTATATATATATATATATCAGATTAGTCTCTATGGGTTGATTTTTTTTGCCATTAATGAAGGTTTCTAATGTAAAGCAAACATCCCGTTGCTTTTTCTATGTGGTAACACCAAAGGGGTCTTACCACTCCTGCAAATTTTAAGACCATTGTCTCTTTGTTATTTCAGATGTTTTAAGGGCTTCAGTTCATTTCGGATATAATGGTTCTCATTGGGCTCTGCTGCATCTGAATGGAAGGCCGGTGATATCAGAGGTGTTAAATCAAGAGCAGCTTATGTTAAAAGGTGTCCATGTTGCTATACATAAGTGTCAAAGTCCCTTCTGGATTTGGGTTCTAGGAGAATTCCTTTAAATAAAACCAACTGAAAAGGATGATAAGGATTCAGAACAGCTGGAGTTTAGAAGGCCATTTATTTTAGGCAATAAGTAGAAGCTATAAAATAAGAGACAGAAAAGAGAATTTGGGTAGCAAGTCCCCTGCAGAGTTTTTGGGAGCTTGCACTGAGCAGACAGAACTTCGGTGGTGGCTTTAGGCTATTCATGAATTCGGAGGTTGAGCAAAGGTTTTGAGGAGTTGATGTGGTGGAGGCATTCTGGAATGATGGTTCCATAAGATCTAAGGAAATAGAAATATGGTCAAGATAAGATAAGTTGCATGAGGTCACATCACATGAAATGACTAAATAATTTTTAATTTCAGATTAATGTTATAACATATACATTCCATTCATAAATCCTCTAATGGGATTTCAAAGGCAACCAAGAAATATGTTTTAATTCAAAAACTTATTAATATAAAAGCATTTTTCATCTTTAATTCCACAATCTTTAAAAACAAATTAAGATAACCACTTTCATGGTTTTAGCAAAGCAATAAATAACATACGAGTGTTACTTATTCTATGGATTCAGATTTTCTAAGGGACATTGAAAGTGGGACATCCATCTTGCAAGCTATAATGAAGGACTTTGTAGCCATGTAATATGCAATGGTTTTTGGAATACCACCCAGTAGATATGTTACAATACCCAACTACCCGCACTAGGCAGCACTAATATCATGCCCCGGAGACGTCCGTTCATGACGAAATCGATAGGGCGGAAGTGATGTCTCCAGGTCACCGCTGAACGAACGAACGTGGAATATCTGTTGTCTGCAATTTTTTCATTGGAAGTTTGTAAGTGCAATATTTTTATTAAATCTATTTGATTTTAAAATATTACACTATTGGGGCCCTTTTGTTTTTCATTGAGCTCAACGGAGGTTCATACATATCCGGAAGACAGCGATGGGGAGGCCCAGTGGATGTCTTATATCCACAAAGGCGTTCCCTGACCCCCTATAATAAGGGGTCCAGGGGTCCCGGTAAGGGCACATCTTTATTGGTGGAGGATTTTTTCACTGAAGTGGTGGTGTGGTGGATGTTTACTGGTCACGGCTATTTGGACAAGGCTCACATCTTTATTGCACCGACCTTTTTCCACAAGATTGGACTTTGGACTTCGATATATGTTTATGCACTTTTTCCTTTTTAGCTTTAATTTTGGCATATATTGATATTTTTCATTTACACACATGCATGGGATGTGCTGATTGACTCATTATTTACACAAGCACAATTTAATTTTGTTTTTAATATAAGCAGCTGGCACAATTTTCATGGTAAAGAAATTAAAATTATAAAAGCAAATATGCAGCGCTAACAATGCAAAAAGAGTTCCAATATCGCATATCTTAAATGTAAAAAGGCAGAAAACAGTCCATTGAGTGCAGGTTCAAACAGAAGTGCAGGAAGGGGTCCATCACCAAGGGAATGTTCACAAAGCCTCTAACCCAAACTGATGGACCACTTTATTAAAAATGGTCAAAAGCTCTTATAGAACATTCCTCCGCAACCTCTCCATACACCCACAGGGACAGGAGGTTCAATGCCAATGATATGACTCCTCTGGGAGACTTTCCTCAAGTGGCGTCATGAAAATAGGCATAAATACAGTTCATTGCGCAGTATTGCTGACAGATTAAGTTTATTTAAAAAGAATACATCAGCCAGAATACTCACAAACCAAGCGGTATAAAATGCATGTAAAAATCATTTGGTGCCTCCAACTATCAGAACGCTGACCGACCAGCGTGGTAGCTTCACGTGACCTGACTCCTCAATCAGAGTTTCGTTCTGCACAGACGTCTTCAGGGGCGTGGTCATATAGACGCCCTATATATGCAATGTCAGCCGGAAAGTGGATGGAGGAAATAAACAGTCATTCAAGAACCCGGAATGGGACTCTAGAACATTGACATATATGCCGCTTTGCGTTCCAAATGAAGGAACGCTCATTGCATGTTATTTCCAGCTTTGCTAAAACCGTGAGAGTGGTTATCTTCATGTGCGTTTAAAGATTGTGGAATTAAAGATGAAAAATGCTTTTATATTAATGAGTTTAAATAAAAATAAAAAAATTCTTGGTTGCCTTTAAAATCCAATTAAATTATTTAAGAATGGAATGTATAACGTTGAGGAATGATGGCAACCCCTTGTTCCTAGAATAATGAATTATACTATTTGTTGGCAATATTATAAAATATTGGATGTACCAGTGTTGCTACTCTTCCTTCTAGATTCACTAGTCCTGATACATTTCAAGTTTTTTGTGATCTCCCTGACTCTAAACATTGGCAGTTCTTGTATCTAGCACTGAGGTAAAGAATGGAAATATCAATAATAACACAAATGACAAATAGAAGATGATCTCTGCTGGAACTTGGTGATCTTTAACAGTTTCTCTGAGGACAATTTGGCCATTATCACAGAACCTCACCCTTTCTCACAGAAGTATTTAAAGAGAATTGTTATGAATTTGGACTGGGCATCAAGGACGCATGCTGGCTGGTAACCAGCCAGCAATAAGACAGGAGGCATACAGTTCAACCAGGTCAAATGCACAATAGATGAATGTGGGTACTGTTCAACTTCAGATGTTTTGTCTGTCTCCTGTCGGATCATCCAGTGCGCAAACCATTAGGTCATCAAACAACATGGACCCTGACTTTTTGTAACCCTTGTTTGGTATTTGTAGCCCTGATGAAGGAGGGTGGCTTTATTCTGCTATAAATCAATTTCATTATTAAAATACAGATGAGTGCTTCAAAAAGGGGTCCTACACCCCCCCACCCCCATAATATCAAAGGAAACAATGTATCCACAAAGATTACAAATGAATGAATCAAATATGTGTATCTATAACCAAAACAACTTTTTTTATATAGTTTTGAGCAGAGTAGAGAAGTTAAAACTCCTGACAGGCTATTTTTTGCCATTTACCATTGTGGACATTTCTTTTTCCCTGTAAACAGAAAAGACGAGCGGCGCCCCACTAAGTGCAGTAGAGGGTTAAAAACAACCAATTTATTAAAATTGCACTTACAAGAGAGAAGTGTTTATCAGGCATGTATAGAGTCCAGGTGTCCCAGTCTGGGTGGTCCGTGTGCTGGGGGTCCCGCCTTCACATATGTCTGGTCGCTCCAGTGGGTTCCGAGGCTCCAGGCAGGTGGGCAAGAGGTAGAACCAGGCGTGGCGAACCAGTGGGAGGCTGGAGGAAGGGTGAGGAAGGCTTTTCCAGGCTGTTCCTTCCTCCAGCCACCCACTGGTTCGCCACGCCTGGTTCTTCCTCTCGCCCACCTGCGTGGAGCCTCGGAACCCACCGGAGCGACCAGACACATGTGAAGGCGGGACCCCCAGCACACGGACCACCCAGACTGGGACACCTGGACTCTATACATGCCTGATAAACACTTCTCTCTTGTAAGTGCAATTTTAATAAATTGGTTGTTTTTAACCCTCTACTGCACTTAGTGGGGCGCCGCTTGTCTTTCCTGTTTACTGCCAACAGAGTCACTTCTGCTCCTTCAGCTGGCTGCCCCATGGACGTCTCTCCATACCCCCAATTTGGATGCACGCAAAACTTCCTTCGCCCCCCCCTTCCGACCCTGCATCTGGCTTTGCAGCACCTCCAGAGACACCTGCAAGCGCTACATCTCCCTCCTATTTCCTTTTCCCTTCCTGTCCCAGAAACACAACGGGAAGTCAGGGGAAATCTCCCAACGTGAGGGGAATTTCCTGTTTAGACAGCAATCCCTAAAACTGGTTTCTTCATTGGAAGATTTTCCATTAGTTCTTGTTCTGGAAACATTTGTTAAATTTTAGATTCTCCCTCATTTTCTGTCACAATGACAACGGTGACCAGTGCAAAGAGAGAGTGCATCTTCCCATTTGAGACACAGCAATAAAAACTTGACGGAGGCTTCAATCCTTCGTTATTCTCTCTAAAAATATATATAAAAAAAGGTTTTGCTTAGATATACTTTAATTAGAAAGTATGGGGACAGTGGGAATCACATGGTCAAATGGTCAATGGGTTCTTTGTTAGCATCAGCTATTTTGAAGTTGGAAGTTTCATGGAACAGACTTGTAGGAAGCTCGATTGTAACCGTTTGATGCAAAAAGATAGCAGAAACCCCTGTGGATTTTTAAAAATGATTTAGCAACAAATCTGGCCCATAAGTTGCTCATAGCACTATGTCTGCACCATTTCTGGAGGCACTAGTGTTGTGATTGAGCCTGGCACCCATCTGCATCAAGGTGGCATTTTCCAAGGGGTTGTGAATTTTGATGCACCCTGCTGCATGTAGAGTACCAAATATAATACAGAATTCAAAAATCTAAATGTGAAGAAAGGTCATGTACTAAACTCAACGGCAGTTCAGGTTCTTTTTGAGAGTCATTGTAGGCAGTGCAGGAAATCTCTAATTAGTACATTGTTTTGCTTAATTCTATTGCTAATGCGACTAAACCCATTTTTAAATTGTGTCTATTCCCTGTTGCCCTATAATTGCATTTGATGCTGCTTTTTCATTGCTAAACAAAGTCCTTCATATGATGGAACAAAATATTTTTTGTGTACTGTGATGTTGTGTTTATCAATCTAAATACTCACCAAGGCTTAGAAGAATCGCCTTCTGCAAAGAGGAAAAGTAGGAGAAAAAACAGTGAGCAATAAAGCTAAAAACATTTTTTAGCCAAGTCCACCCAAAACTGATATTATGGCAGGAAGAACCACCTGCTGACTTTTTAAATCTCTTTGAGACTGCTGTTGCCAGTTCCCCTCAAATCTGCCTATCTCTGTCTTGAAGTCAATAGCTTTAAGTTCTAAACTTGAGGGCCAAATACAGATTTAGTGGAAGTAGGTTGGTTCCCAACTTCATGACCCAAGGACTATGCATCGGGGAATGGCAACTTCCATCAGATATTGCCATCCATTCATGCCTATAAACCTTTTTCACCCATTTCATGGGGTGCAAAGTAATAGCAAGTCAAAGTCAACTGGACACTCTACAAACAGAAGGCAAGGACCTAGTTGCCAGTGTTGGGGTGGATTTACTAAAACTGGAAAGTGCAAAACTCTACATAGAAACCAACCAGTTTCTGTTTTTTTTTCTCAAAGCTTAATTGAACAAGCTGACGTTAAAAGCTGATTGACTATCATACACAGCTGCACCAGATTTTGCATTCTCCAGTTTTAATAAATCAACACCATTGTTTGTATGCTGATATTTTTTTCCATTTACTGACTTGCCATGCCTTAGTGTGTGCTGTGTCTCTGTCTGGAGTCAGCCATCTTGGAGGAGCAGGGATTTGCTTCGTCATGCCAGAGCCCATGATCCCTCATTCCACGATGACTGGCGGGGGGAGAATAATTAAGAAGCAGCAGGAGAGGTGGAACAAGTAGAGATCCACAGAATGGGTGAAGTAGGATCAGGGATATCCTTGTCCTGCAGGTCCTAATGTACAGATTCCTCTCCAGCAAGGGACTAGCAGCGGAAGCAATGCCTTAGCTCCTAACATGCAGAAATAAAGCTATGAGGCTCATGACAAGAAGAAATTGAATTACTAAAACTAGAGAGTGCAAAATTCTTCTTTGACAAAGCTTAATTGAAGCTTAATTGAACAAGCTGAAGTTAGACGCTGATTGGTTACCATGCATAGCTGCACCGCATTCTGCACTCTTCAGTTTTAGTAAATCAACCCCAAAGTGTCTAGGCACAGGAAATGCACTGACATTTTATAAGGAGGAATTTAAGACAGGTAGAGGTAGTTTTTTTTAGAGTGCTGCTCACACACGATCCATACTTCCAGATGTTCTCTATAAGATTTCATAAGATATTTCAAATCTTGAAAGTTTAGGTGAACTTTAATTTAAATGACATGAAAATGAATGGTGTTTTCAAGAGTATTCTACAAGTCCAGTTGAATTTCACTTACTCCTACTAGGTATGTGAGATTTTGTTTCTGATAGACTTCCTTTGATGGTATCATTCTGATACAGCTTAGCTACCAAATTTTATTATGGACACTCGAACATGAAAAATAGTGCTTGATTTCGGAATGGCAACAGACAATGAGCAGAGCTGGCAATTCTGGTGGAGATATTTCACCACTGGAGTCCCAGAGAAATATAAAAAGACAACCTGTGATTCAACTTGCTAGCAAATGCATAAAAATTGAATATCAGTTTTGGGTGGAGTTGGTTTTTCAAAAACAAACCAAAAAAAAAAAAAAATTAAAACTTTTCTATGTATGGGCACATCATAGATAGATAGATAGATAGATAGAAAGATAGATAGATAGATAGATAATCCTAAAGTTTAATCAGTTTTATGGAGTATTGCAGACAACTTTCTGGTGACTGTTGGTCATATCTATGTTTGCTTGAGGCATCGCAACCTCATTTCTAATCAATATTTTTTGGGGCAATGGATCATTTTATCAAAGCCTTATGCTTCCCAAATTAAATGACAAGCCATGTTTTTTTTAAATTAGTTTCAGGGTCTAATTTGGTGAACCAAGTTTTTCCTAGGCGATCATGGATTTTGTGTTGGCTGATTGCCACCTTATGAAATGTAAAAGAAAGTTTTGTGATGTCCATATGAGCTGCTGAAGCAAAAGCAAACCTCTTTGATAGACTTTTTGAGTAGTGTTGGTGTGGATCATCACCAATTTTTATTGCATACTTCTTAACCCCTTATGGCATTGACTGCAGCATACTGAACATTTTACTTTATCCTTCATCAGTCAGAAACTTGCTCAAATCAGAAGATGGTGCCATGCTGTATGAGCTTCAGACAGCCTAGTGACTCCTCTCAAAGGTCTTTAGTTCTACCTGTATATTTTCTTGTCCAAACAAAGCAAAAAAATGAATAAACAAATAAATGCAATTTTAGGAGTAACTACATGGAGGTTCTGGGTGATCTTTTGTGTTTTTGCCCTTTACTTCCTCCCAGTGGACCAATAATGGATTAAACATCTGCCAGCACTACACAATGCAATGGCCAAAAAGATGCATAGGCTTTTACTGAGCACACCCAGTAGCGAAGGAGTGACTCATTGAAAATCAGGTGAGCATACCCTAAATATTACACTTGGTGCTGCCCCTTCGTACAAAGATGCCTAAGCCAAGGTAAGAGGAGTGCTAAAAAGACTCACCATACCGTGTATGGCAGTACCTTTAAATGGACTTGTATGTATGTATTTATTTTTTCCGTTTTGTATTTGCTTAATATTTATTTTAGATAAAATCTAATTAAAATGACAATAAATAACCCAAAAATAACCCAAAGTAACATAAAAAAAAAAAAATATATATATATATATATATGTGTAAGAACAGGTCGGCTCTGAATGAAAGCTTTTGGCATACAGTTTGGCAAGAAACATGGTTTCTATCAATCCAGCAATAAGAAAGGCTCCCAACCCAGAGTCTTTTATATTAAGAAGTATTGTATATGAGCTACCTCAATCTGTCCGGTTATCTCCAACCCTTTCCAACTTTGGGCGATCCCTGATAAATCATCTATCCAGAGAAGCCTACCCCACCTCCACCTAAAAACTGTATGTTGACCACCTCCTTCAGCTCATCCCCTACAGATAATACCTTTTGTATCGTCCCTTTTAGATTGTAAGCTCCACTAGATCCTAGTCCTTCTATATTGAACTGTATTGTATCTGTACTTCCTCACTTTATGTTGTAAAGCGCTCATAAACTGTTGGCGCTGTATAAATCCTGGATAATAATATAATACCAATTATATACATCCCTCAAGAACCATATCTAAAAAAGTAGTTCAGTTTAGGTTGAAGCTGCACAGTTAGATACTCCAATAGATTCTTTCAAACAGTTGGGAACCTGAGTGTGGTTAGGCTAAGCAACCATAAGAACGACTGAAGATTTTTTTTTCTTTTTTCAGACAGAAAATCTGTTCAAGATCAACCGAGATAAAAGTAAAACCCATCCAGATACCTAAGGCGACGTTGTGCTGGAGTGTACAGTACCAAAAATATTTTTTTTAACAAAAATTCTTCATAATTGAATACTTTGGCTTGGTTCACACCTACAGGTGCAACCAAGAGCGGGCACTTTTGCCTATGTTGTGTGTAGGGCAGCTCATTCCTTTCAATGGGATACCCTAAGCATGAGAAACTCGGCAAAGAAGTCTCTGACACTTTTTTAAAAAAACACACTGCACTGTTTTAGAGCACATGAAAACAGGGCACGTTTGCAAATGCGGTGCCATTAACAATCAATACCTTGTGTCTACTAAATAGCAGCATGTTTCTCTGCATTTTGGGAAAGTTTGCAATTTTGTCACACAATTTTGTCACACAAAGGACTGAACTTAGTCTTAAGGTTTAATTGGACAGTGGATATCACTAAATCCAAAATAAGTAGTGCAGCGCAAACAACAGCCCACATGAATACTATTGAGATGAGAGATCTCCTGGTGTGAGTTATGGTTACATAGTTAGTCAGGTTGAAAAAAGACACAAGTCCATCTAGTTCAACCAAATTATATATATATAACCAAATAATCTAATATACAATCCTTCACCCACAGTTGATCCAGAGGAAGGCAAAAAACCCAGCAAAGCCAATGATCCAATTTGCTATAACGGGGGAAAAATTCCTCCCTGATTCCCCGAGAGGCAATTGGATTCACCCTGGATCAACTTTACCTAAAAATGTTAGTACCCAATTATATTATTTACATTACATGCTTTTTTTAAAGCAATAAACCGTGTTGGCCAAAACCACCTCTGGAGGGAGTCTATTCCACATTTTCACAGCTCTTACTGTGAAGAAACCTTTCCGTATTTTAAATCTTTTTTCCTCTAGACGTAAAGAGTGCCCCCTTGTCCTTTGTGATGACCTTAAAGTAAATAACTCAACACCAAGTTCACTATATGGACCCCTTATGTATTTGTACATGGTGATTATATCCCCCCTTAATCTCCTCTTCTGAAGAGAGAATAAATTCAGTTCCTCTAATCCTTCCTCATAGCTGAGCTCCTCCATGCCTCTTATTAGTTTTGTTGCCCTTCTCTGCACTTTCTCCAGTTCCCCGATATCCTTTTTGAGAACTGGTGCCCAAAACTGAACTGCATATTCCAGATGAGGTCTTACTAATGATTTGTACAGGGGGGCAAAATGATGTCTCTATCTCTGGAGTCCATACCTCTCCTAACACAAGAAAGGATTTTGCTCGCTTTGGAAACCGCAGCTTGGCATTGCATGCCATTATTAAGCTTATGATCTACCAGAACCCCCAAATCCTTCTCCACTATGGATTCCCCCAGTTGTACTCCCCCTAGTATGTACGATGCATGGATATTCTTAGCCCCCAAGTGCATAACTTTACATTTATCAACATTAAACCTCATTTGCCACACAGTCGCCCAATTAGACAGTGCATTGAGGTCTAAATCTGTAAAATTACCGCGCTAGTGTGTATAGTATAAACACATTTCTATATAAGTGATTAGAGATTGGTTGCCGCAGTAAATAGGATACCACCTAAATACGAATATAAATACAGAAAAAACTGCGCAGCCAATCCTTGAAAATGGGAATAATACTGAATAAAGTGCAAGTGCTACATACATCAAATATAAAAAATGGCAAATAAGAACAAATTATACATCAATACATGTTGAATGTCAATTCATATTGTGAAATATGTGCAATATTAGCAAAACCATAAAGTGCCAAAAGAAAGTCCAATGTAATTCAACATGTGAAGTTGATAGAAGATGAGAGGGAACTTCCTCCACCGAGTGCAGAAATGGTGTAACTAATGTGATATCACCAACCAATGTGTGTTCCAAATACTCTTACCAGAATGACATTGTCTACCTATCTCTAGGTAAACTATATCCGCAGATAGCCTCTGCAAGCTTAGAACAGGGGAGAGCCAAACGGCACCTCTAGTTCCACTCCAATTGGCAATCACCTCCGTATCATAAGAAAACAAGAAAAGGATCCGGATAGTGTGATAATGTTTCGTTTAATAAAGAATAAAAACAAAGGGATCGCCCCACGTGACCTGGAAGCACGGGCTTACTGCGGATTAGCCGTCGTTCGTTTCATATTATATGCGCATGTTTTTAACCGGAATGTAAGTAGCCATTAAGGAGTCCCTAAAAATGAGATACAATGGCTTTGAAATGACAGAGCTCAATTCCTTTAGGATCCATGGATGGATGCCATCTGGTCCAGGTGCTTTATCTACCTTTATTCTGTCTAAATACTTCTGGACCATTTCCCTTTTGAGCCATTATGGATCATTTGGGGCTGTGTCACTACCAACACCGACGTGGACATGAGCTCCCCCCTTCTCCTTTGTATACACAGAGCTGAAGAAAGTATTTAATAAGTTTGCCTTCTCTTTGTCCCCAGTCACGCACTCTAGATTATTTTGTAAAGGGCCTACATGCTCAGACCTGACCTTTTTACTATTAATATATTTGAAGAATTTTTTGGGGTTTATCTTACTATCTTTTGCAATCTGTCGTTCGTTGTGAATTTTTGCATCCTTGATTTCCTTTTTACATATTCTGTTATATTCTTTGTAACATTTAAAAGATGTGGTGTCAGGTACTCAAACTCATGCAGGTGAAAATAATGTGGATCCTATTGCCACCACCACTAGCAGCCTCTCACCTCCTTGATGTGACCACAAAGGCCGTCAAGTATGTATCACACACAATTGGTGATGATGACCTTACTCCCCATGAGTAGAAAAAAATGAACACTTTCTAGTGCTCTCTGTATAAAATCACGTAATTTTATTAAACATAAAACAGAGGTACTCACATTTATAGGCACCTCCACTGGTGCCAGTATGCAGGCAAAAAAAACCTGACACCATAACTCACACCAGGAGATCTCTCATCTCAATAGTATTCATGTGGACTGTTGTTTGCGCTGCACTACTTATTTTGTATTTAACATTATGAGGACTATGAATTGCCTTTAAGTGTTCAGCTAGCATTGATAAGCAGTCTATTCTATCTTGAGTGGATATCACTATCTGTTCTCCATTATATAGTCCACAATGCATTCAGCATTTTATAGCCCATTCATAAAATGCGGGAAGCAATGTGAATGCCCCATAGAATGCTGCATTGAGAGTTCCATGATTTGAGGAGTTCTGGTCATGTGACTTTGACTGATCACATGGCTGGGCTCTTCTAACAAATATTTTTTTCTTTGCATGCTACTGTACTTACCTACTTCTTCAAGTGGTTCTTATGTCAGAAGTTTTTTTTTTTTTATCTTAATGCATATGCATTAAGATTTTAAAAAAATCTTCCGTGTGCAGCTCCCTCTTAGCCTACCCAATACGTACCTGAGCCCCATCTCAATTCAGCGATGTTGCATGAGAGTCTTAGCTGTCTGAGACTCTCCCTTCTCATTGGCTGAGACAGCAGTGGGGTGCCATTGTCAATCAAAGTTAGTGAGCCAGTGAAGAGAGAGAGGGGGTGGGGCCAAGCCACCATAGTAAGCTGCTTGCTGTGGGGGCACTCAGCAAGAGGGAGGGGCCAGGAGCGCCGGCCAAGGACCTAAGTGTAGGATCGGGGCTGCTCTGTGCAAAACCAATACACAGAGCAGGTAAATATAACATGTTTGTTATTTTTAAACAAAAAAAAAACAAGACCTTAGTATCAACTTTCAGGGCAGTCAGCGGTTATCTGTTAGTCTAAGTAGTTAACAATAAATTATTCCTCACTTCCCTGTCCTGCATACCCTCCTCCCCATTCAGGTTTACTCTATTGCACCTTTGGGGTCTCGTAGCTCTTTATTTTCCCCAGTGCAGACTTCTCTACAGGGCACACACCTCCATCGGTGTTCCTTTTATGCCCTCGGCATTCTGTCCATCTGCAGAGGCAAGACTACATCCTGACTGCTGATTGGTAGAGTAATATTCAAGAAGCAGCAGAAGAAGTGGAGAAACCACAGATCCACTGAATAAGTGATGAAGAATAAGAAGCAGGGAGCCCCATGCACTTAAGGTCCCCAGGTACTGATTCCTCTCCAGCAAGGAGAATAATGAGCAGCACAGTAGTGACATCACTAAATTTCAATTCAACTTTCATGAGACTAATTTTATTTTAATTTCATTTGGATTTCTATAGCATTTTTCTCAATGGGGATTCAAACCCCTTAGAAGGTGAGGCAACCATTTTGGGTGCATTCAGTTGAACCAATCAGTAGTTAAAGGTACAGTTGCTTAAATCTTCCACTGCCAATACACAACTATAAGGCTCAAGGGGTGTGAATTTTTTAGGAGGAGTTCAAGACAAAAAGTAAAGTTTCGGGGTACTGTTTAGGTACAATTAACATTTCTAGTTGTTTCCTATAAGAGAGATCAGATCCAGTTTAAATTGTCAGCTTAACCCATAGGAGTATTGCTATTTTGATACATAATATGAATACACACTTACCAGGTGCCTTTGCGTACACCGATCTGCCTCCCACCTCTCCTAGTTTTACATATTTTACATCTGAAAATACAACAAAAATAGAGAGATCAGAAGTGCACTAATACTAAAACTGTTCACAAATTGTCAACGAAATAAACACATTATTCATTCTACTTTACTTCTTTGTTTCCCGGGAAAGCCCTACCCTGAAAATAAGACCTAGATTTATTTTCAGGGATGGCTGCAAAATAAGCTCCACCTGAAAATAAGCCCTAGTTAAAGACATTGTAAAAATATGTAATCTCTTTTGTAAAAGGATTATATAATGTCCAGTATGTCTCTTTTTTTAACTTTATTGTGGAAAATACCTTATTTACTGCACCGCTGGGCGCTCACGTGATCTGCCGGAGCTCTTCTCCTCTCCTCCCAGCTGACGTCAGCAGCCTCTCCCTCTGCAGTGCTCGGAGCGGGCTGACGTCAATGGGGATCTCAGCCCTTCCCTCTGCAGTTTTCGGAGCGGGGAAGAAGAGCTACGGTGGGTCACGTGAGCGCCCAGCAGCGCTGTCAAGGTATTTTCCACAATAAAGTTACAAAAGGAGACACACTGCACATTATATAATCTTTTTACAGAACGGATTACATAATGTTACAATGACTTTAACCAAGGTTTATTTTTGGGATTACAGAATGTCATAATGCTGACTCATAAACTGACAAGGGGAGAAGGGAGAGAAGACAGGGGACACAGGAATTTTTTTAAAAACACAAGCACTGTGCTGTCTATCAAGCTTTAAAGGATCGGGATATTTTTTAAAAAATGTTTTAGGGTTACAATCACTTTAAGATGGTCATGATGACATGACTGTATTTGAATAAATGTAGATTATTGTACATACCATAAATAAATAAGACATCCCCTGAAAATAAGCCCTTGTGTGTTTTTTGGTAGCCAACCCAGTCTTATTTTTGGGGAAATGCGGTATATATTTATGCTTCAATTATATTTACTTACTTATGTATGCAATGCCTTTTACACATTGACATAACCATTAAATAATTTGTTATACTCAAACGTCCTGACTTTGCTCCTTTTGAATACTATAAATCCTTGTTTTGTCCAACTCTTTTTTTCAATAAAGTTGATTTGGAATATAAAAAAAAGAAACTGACAACTTTCCTGTACATTTACATACAGTAGTGACTCATATTTTGTTAGCAGCCAGTATAACTATAACTAGACATGGCTCCCAGTTATAGACATGCGCTGGGTGGGGGGGGGGGGTGCCAGTGTGCCTGGGCACACCCTTATTACTACGTGCAGTGCAGATCCCCCCTAGTGCCCGGGTTTCCCCTCTCTTGTTGCCCCCCCTTCTGCCCCGTAGTGCTGTTGGCTTCCCTCCCCTCCTCCCGGCTGCTGCGGGGGAAGTTTCAATTTGGAGAGTAGGGGAAGGGGCTAGCAAATATGTAATTTACTGGCCCCTTCCCTTTCTAAATGAACACAGTAAACACACTCATTGTGTTCATTCATAACTGAAGCATAGTAAACTGTTTACTATGCTTCCATTTGTGAATGAACAGGAAGCCACTCAGCATAGAGCACTTCCATTCATTCACTGTACAGTGCAGCTGAGGCTGCAGAGAAAGGCATGTGCATTTGAGCTTTGGGGTGGACAACCTAATGCAATAGGCTGCACACACCTATACACCCAGTTCGTTTAATACTGTTGACCTGGTTAAATCACATTACATACTGTATATTAAATAATGTTAGCTTTGAGAAAAGATAACTTGCATACTTTTTCTACTGTTTGGAAACACTGGCTTACCTTGCCTGAAAAGTAATTTGATGTGAAAATGCACTATATTGTATATTTGTATTAATTTGCAGTTATAGATTCTGTACTGGTTGCTGGTTATATTTCTACTGTTTTGTACAAATTTATAAAACCAATAAAAAATGTATTGACATAGAAAAAAAAAATGCACAAATGCAATCAAAACTATTGGGTCAAAATGTCAGTCTCGTGAGTCATTGATATGTGAATGACCAGCATAAGACACAGAGCTAAAAGCATACAGCATTGTTCTAAGTATCCCTCATTCTACAGGATAGTGACGAACGCTCCCCGATGGAGTCAGAAAACAAAGTTGCCATGGCGGGTAGCAGGTCCTCCAGCTTTTCCATGAATACTGATGACTATGATACAGTGAAGCATCACTAAAGACAATTAGGCTGTTCACTTTGCATGTAAAGCTTCGCTTGCACTTTGCAAGAAATATTATTAAAAAAACAGCATGTTTGTGTGAACATTATTGGATGATGGAAGTTAGCAGAGAGCATGATTTTTGAAACGCTCCATTTAGAGTCAACCAAATAAAAAAAATTCCAGTTAGAGAGTGACTATCCTATCCATATTCTTGCTGGTGGCTTTATGGTGAACATTACCAAAATGTGGCCACCAAAAAAATGTGTTATCAAATATGTGGCCCCAAAAAATAAAAACCTCAGTGTTATGTATTGTGCTTTCAATTGTTCAAAAACATAGGGTTATGTTGGTTACCAACATGGTTGGCTGTCAACAAATGGGGCCTCAAAGGTGGCCTCTGACATCACCAAAGGGCCATACATAATGTTCAATATATGTAATGCTTGAAAGGACAATCAGAAATTGCAGACCTATTAGAAGGAAATGAGGATCAGAGAGTGAGGACAGGATGCATTGTTGGCTGGGGATATGCTGCAGAAGACAATACGAAACTGTGAACATGTTACATGGAGCTAATGTTCATCAATGCTATTGCCCAAATCAGCATTCCCACTACAGACTGCTGAGGTGTGAGGGCCCCACATCATAAACCAAAGGACTTCAGGTTGGGCATGAGAGGACTATACTATCATATCCTTGTTGGTAGCTTTATGATGGAAATTAACAAAATATGGCCACCAAAAAAATGTGTTACCAAAAATGTGGCCGCCAAATATGTTACCAGAAAACTCCCTTAGTGTCATGTATGTGCTTGCAATTTAAAAACATAGCGTTACGTTGACTGCATGTTCCGAAAGAGCTGCTATTATGTCATCCAAGAAGCTACAATGTTACAAGAGCAACAGTCATATTATGAGAAAGAGACGTCCCTGTTAGAGTCAACCAAGTAAAAAATACTTTCCATTTAGAGAGAGACTATACTCTTCATATCCTTGTTGGTGGCTTCATGGTGGACATTACTACTGTTCCACCCAGGAATATAGTCATACTAGCTGTCAGGGTGCATTCTCTATGCTGATATGCCTTCTCAGCTATCCTGGAGATGTGGTTGTGGCAACTCAAAACAGATGGCAGAGCCAGAAGGCTCCTAAGAGGTCTTGGCCATACAGAGATGACAATCCCTTACCTTGCCACCTGAGTAGGAATGTACATTGCCTATTTGCTTATCCTGAAAAAGACCAGTGAGCTTAGAAAATTCCCTCAGCAAGCACTATTATGCTATCCAGTGGAGGAGGCCATGAGGCATATGAGCAAAATGATCGCCTTTATATTTGTAGCAGCAAAAATCTCCATCACCAGATCTTGGAGGACGCCAATGATCCCATTTGAGTTGGTGAAAGCAAAATTATCGTGGACTATGGTCAGTGAACGTCTGTCTGCAATTCTGAATGACAAACTCCAATTATCAAACAGAAAAAAAGGCCACCGCTCACAACCCAGTGAATTAGTATGTAGATGAATGTGGCCTCAGCCAATGTCGCTCCAGCCATGTCTCCCTGACATGTTTGGTCAGAGAGGTGGGCTGATGACAAACTCAAATTGTTTGAGAAAACATGGAACCTCTGGATCAACTACCCAACGGGGGATGCATAATATGTTATGATAATGTGCTCCTGGATTGGACGGGATATACAACTTACTTAGAATTTCCCTTTTATTTCTGTTCTTCATTGTTTTTTTGTTACTTTCCTGCTAGGTTGACATGTTGCCAAAAGAAATGCTTAAGAATGTGAGTAGGACCCTGGGGTCCACTTAGTCTCCCAGGTGAGGGGGTCCCCTGATGGGCCATGTCTTTTCACAAATGCTGTGCCCAAGTTGTGTAGTTGTATGAAAGAGGGGACCCCCCCATTGATGACCATATGGCAGCGTGTAGACTCCTTTCTATTCAGGCAACACTAAAGTTGATAGGATGCTGCAACTCAAAGGTTCCCCAAGATCCTGGGGGTGCTATTATAGTATTGATACCTTTTGAGAATGTTACAAATGTATTTTATGAACATTATTTCTATGACTGTTTTTAGATGTACGGCCAGAGCTTTGTACTGAGCAACTCTGCATAATATGTGAATTTTTGTACAACTTTTTTTCTGAAATATACCCGATAAAAAATATTGGAAAGAAAAAAACACTAAGAATTCCATATAAAACTCTTACCACCATGGTTCCTGAACAACTTTAGGCTTCCAAGACGACCAAAATATTCTGCATATAAGAAAGAGGGAAAGAAAGATGCACCAGTTAGAGAAATAGACAACAACTGATGTAATAAATAATATAAAATAACTGGTGGAGTCACCTGACCTCTGAAAAGCATCAAAATCACTATTATTCACATTTGCTAATTGCAGGAATTGTGCTGCAACTTTATTAATTTTAATGGATTTAAAGGGAAATAAATCCCCAGCATGCTTTGTAAAATGAATGTCATGGATGTAGCCAGTAATAAAAGGTTATTTGTAAACGTATTAATTTATACAAATAATCGACAGTATACATCAGTGTATACAAATGTAATACTTTCCTTTATGTTTAATTAAGAAGAAATTATATAATCTTAAAGGGGCCACTACTACTACAAAAAATGTATTCTGACAAGTATAGGTTGGCAATGTGTAATGACAGTATTCAGTATATGATATGCTTTTTATATATTTCTCATGCTTTATGCTACATATTCAACCTATTTTGTGACCAAGCTGTCCATCTAAAGCTGTCAGTCAAACTCTTGTGAGGAGTGTGTCTATGGATGCACATAGCCGGGCTAGGGAGTGTCTTTGCTGAAGGAGCACTCAGGAGAAGTAGACAGTGGCAACAGGGAACTCCAGAAGAGGCGGTAAGGGACTTCTCTGTGCAGGTAAGTATAACCTCTTTTTAATTTTAAGAAAAATAAAATGAGCCTTCGATATCACTGTAAAGTGGTTGTAAAGGTTAAAGGTTTTCTTTTTTTACCTTAATGCATTCCCTGCATTAATTTAAAAACCTTGCAATAGCAGTGCCCCCCACCCCAGCCCTGTTCGCTACAGAGCTGTGCCCGGCTTCAGTTCTTCTCTCCCCTTTATGTGCTCTCACGAGCTTGACTTAGGCCTCATGTATACTAGCAGCTCCTAACAGCTGCTCTCAGTCAAATCCAGTAAGGAGGGAATGGGGGCAGGACCGAGCCATGCTGTGTATGTCTATAGACTCACACAGCCCAGCTCGGGATAGAGCCCACATGAGTGCCCTTATAGGAGGCAGAAGCGCTCAGAGAAGAGGAGGAGACAAGAGCGCCAGCGGTGGACCCCAGAAGAAAAATAAACTTTTACAACTGCTTTAAGCCCATTTGAAGCTAAACCCTCCATTAACCCCTTCCAGTAATGCAACGACTGCAAGCTCCATCACTAGTGCCAACATCTTCTCCCTGGCTTGTTCTGGGTTTGGGGACTTTGGCCATGTTTATTGGCTGGGCCTGCATGAGGTAACTCCCATCCCATATGTGTGAATGAGAGTTAATTTATCCCTTGCACGGAGGTGTGTCGACAATTCAGGATGAGCCTAAGGTTCGGTCCTAACCTAGGTTTTAACAGTACTTTGTCTGTTTTGGCATTTGAACAAATCCAAAACGTTTCCCCTTCTGGCGCCCTGTTCGGCAGGAGCTGAGCATCATATATATATATATATATGACAGCTTCTCTCTGTCATTGGTTCTTAAGGAAGCTGTAGGTGCTTGTACATGTCACACCCCCTAGGAACCACTGATGTGCCCAGGAATTCCCACCATGTGAAACAGGGCGGGGATAGCGGTGACACCATTGCCCAATTATGGCCACTGGACATATTTGGACAATGGCATCACCATTATCCCCCCTCTTACTGCTGATAGATAATTACTACATTAGTAATTTATAACTTATTAATTCTACACAGTGCATCCATGGCATTCAGTTTGCAGAGAACACTTACATTTCAAATGAGAAAGCCTAGCTCTGCCTATACACTATCCTTTTTGACAGCCTATGCATAGCTGACTAAGCCAGAAGTTCCCATTTCTAATAGGAAAAAGGGAGGGGTGTGATTGCACAGAAATGGAATTAGTCTGATCTCTCCTGCTATTTGGGCTGAACACACGCTTTTCAGGCTATCCACAGGTGTTAATTTTATAAAACTGGAGAGTGCACAATCTGGTGCAGCTGTGCATGGTAGAAAGTCAGCTACAGCTTGTTCAATTAAGCTTTGACAAAAAAAGGAAGCTGCACCAGAGTTTGCACCCTCCAATTTTAGTAGATCAACCCCTTAGTATAGCTATGGACCTGTATGTGCAATATTTCATATTTCACTGATTAATAATGAATGCAAAAATACCTTCAGCTCTGACTATAAACAAACTGCACATAAATACATTCATTTTACAAATTCAGTAAAATGTCAAAAACATTATCCACAAAATGCCCATGCAATTTCAACACTAGCACATTATTCTGGGCATACTGCCATCTTGTGGTTTTCATGCTAACTGCATTTCAAGTATTAATTAATTATCAGTTACATCATTGCATCCACTTAACTACAGGTTTACCAGCTTGTTTTGGTTGAGCTGGTTTAAATAAATTATTTTCTTTACTTATATATGTGCCTGCTGGGAGCGCTGTACAAATTGTATGTAGCATCAGCAAAAGAATTTGATTGTTTGGACCAGCTTGAGTCATAGGAGACCTGGAGTTAGGCTTTAAATCCCTGTGCTATGCTTTGCAGAATGACATCTTGGCTTTGTTAAAATGTGAGGCATGTAAGTTATGCACTAATACATTATTTCTGATTTATTTAGTAATATCTGTGATGTTACAAGTTTTAAGCGTCAATTCACACCAGCCAACTGCGTTACAGCGCATCAGCTGGTGTGCGGTGCAATGTGGCCAAACAACTGCAGTGCTGATGCAGCGATCTTGGTGTATCACACTATTCCTTTTTGTTTAACAAACTTTATTAAAATGTTGCACAGTGATATTTCATGTAGTTCTATTGGCCACCATGCAGTTCGAGGCAGATGCGATAAATTGCCTTACACTGCGCTATGTTGGAAAAAAGTACGGCCCACACACACCACTGCAACTTGGTGGTGTGAACCGGGGACACAGGTGACAAGGTATTTTGCCTTGTTTTGTGATTGGACTGCACTGAAATTCACCCAACACAGCACAGAATAAACTTAGTAAATTGTTAGCAGTTACCTTTGCTCCTACTTTCAGGTTTCCCATGCTAAAAAAAAAAAAAAAACACAAAAAAACAAACAGGGTTAAACAATGGAAAGACATAAAGAAAGAAAGAAAGAGACAAAGAGAGAGAGAGAGAGAAAGAAAGAAAGAAAAAGAGAGAGAAAGAAAGGAAGAGGGAGAGAGAGTGAGAGATAGAAAGAAAGAGAAAGGAAGAGAGAGAGAAAGAGAAATAAAGAAAGAAAGAAAGAGAGAGCGAGCGAAAGAGAGAAAAAGAAAGAAAGAGAGAGAGAGAAAGAGAGAGAAAAGAAGGTACAAAAGAAATAGAAAGAGAGAGAGAGCAAGAGAAAGGGAGAGAAAGAAAGAAATGAAGTAAGAAAGAAAGAAAGAAGAGAGAAAGAAAGAAAGAAGAGAGAAAGAAAGAAAGAAAGAAAGAAGAGAGAAAGAAAGAAAGAAAGAAAGAAAGAAAGAAAGAAAGAAAGAAAGAAGAGAGAAAGAAAGAAAGAAAGAAGAGAGAAAGAAAGAAAGAAAGAAAGAAAGAAAGAAAGAAAGAAAGAAAGA
>BLSH010005647.1:168000-188675 GCA_018402905.1 Glandirana rugosa | reverse complement strand
ATAAGGAGGATCTCGACGTGCTGATTAGCATTATTTTAACGCTAGTGCCAAGGAAGGGGGAACGCTAGAGGTAGTACGTAATGGCACTAAAAGTCACGTCAATTACCTCAGGCTGAGCTTCCCGCTGAACTGACATTTATCTTCAGTTACGTTCAGCGGACTTCAGAGGGGTCCTGGGAAAAAGATTTAGCCTCGTTGGACTCAGAGAGGATAGACCCGTCTAACGGTTCGGAATCTAGTAACGACTATTTTCTTCTTTTCTCTATGTTACAAAGATCAATAGTTTCCTTACTTGAGACACATATCTTCTCAAATCAAATTGGTAAATTGGGGAAGGAATGGCCCGGTAAAGACTGTGAGGAGAGGATGTACATTTTTAGTAGTAAAACATATATAATGTTTGGGGGTTCTGAGTATTTTTCTAGCAAAAAAATGATGATTTTTACATGTAGGAGAGGAGTGTCAGAAATGGCCCGGTAAGGAAGGGGTTAAATGGTTAAACTAAACTCTTCTATACACAGAGTTCATTCCTTTGATAACTAGAAACATTGTATCTCTTTTCTTCTTTTATCAGCAATGATCTAAGGCTTGGCAATCTGCCCAGATAGGAGAGACTCAGGTTGCTCCGATTTAGAAAAAGGGTCCTGGGGAGACTTCAGGCGACTTGCATTGACTTCTATTTACAGTCAAGTCGCCCTTCGAGTCGGACTCCATTAACTGCACTGAAAATCACGGTAATGCATGATGGAGATCGCAAGGGGGAAGGAACCGTGATCGCAATTTTATTACGATTAGTCGTGCAGCTCTAGGAGGAATAGTGTCCCATCATTAGTATCAATGGGAGAAATAGTGCCCCATCATTAGTATCAATGGGAGAAATAGTGCCCCATCATTGGTGTCAATGGGAGGAGCCCAACTCTAACCATTTAGTCAGTTACAGCCTTTGTTTGTTTTTGGGAAAAGGGATTAAATAAATTAAAAAATTTGACAGTTCCATGCACCTCCCCCAGTGTTATATATTAGGCCTGCAAAAGGGGAGCTGCAGACCTGATAGACAACCCAACAGCCAATGAAGGGAATGCACATAGGAGCCAGTATTGTAAGATGGTCAGCCTGCAACAGGAAATGCTGTTACTGGCAGGATCCCCAGGTAACAAACTTTGTAACAGGTTGACAATTTAATGATTTGCTTAATGAAATTCCAAACAGTAATGCATAGTACCAAATATACTGAAAAATAGATTGTAGGTTTACACGTTAAAATAGAAGTACAGACAAAGCTTGTTTGGCTGTAGTTCTCTTGTTGATCTCAGGAGTGCAGAAGGAACTGCCTTGGACATTTTCTGACCTTTAGGCCCCTTGCAGACAGTGGTCCGTTTTGGTGCTTGCTCAAGCCAGTGAAGGAAAAATGATTTAGAGTGACTACTATTAGTTAATAGTTTGGTTTATTTCTTTCACATTAGTGTTTTTCTTTGCCCTCCATTCTCTTTTCTCTTTTTATTATTATTTATTTTTACCTTTCCTCGGTTCTTTGTATCTTACTGATAGAAATATAAAATTAGGCAGAAGTAATTTTAATGGGGCTGCTTCAATAGAGAAACAATATAACACTGCTAAAGAAAGCTAGAGGGAATTAGCAAATAAATGTAACCAATGGTTGAGGTTGTCTGCTGCTTCCCTCTAGCAGGGGCGTTGCTAGGTCTACAAAAGATCTGGGGCTAGAGCCCAAAGCACAAAGTAAATAAAGTCATACACTTGGGCGAGCATACATATATATATATATTACATTATATATTATATATATTATACATCAGGGTCCCCAAAGAGCCCGCCTTATATCAGAGTCCCCATAGAGCCTCCCCCTTACATCAGGATCCGCAGAAAGCCCCTCCATTACAACAGGGCTCCCAGAGAGCCCCTCTTGCATCAGAGTCCCCAGAGAGCCCCCCCTTTAAATCAGGGTCCCCGAGAGCCCCTCCATTACATCAGGGCCCTCAGAGAGCGCCCCCTTACATCAGCATCCTCAGAAAGTTTCCCCCTTAAATCAGAGTACCCAGAGAGCCTACCCCTTACATCAGGGTTCCCAGAAAGCCCCTCCTTACATCAGGGACCCCAGAGAGCCTCTCCCTTAAATCAGGGTCCCCAGAGAGCCCCTCCATTACATCAGGGCCCCCAGAGAGCCTCCCCCTTGCATCAGAGTCCCCAGAAAGCATCCCCCTTACATCAGGGTCCCCAGAGAGTGCCCCCTTACATCAGCATCCTCAGAAAGCCTCACCCTTAAATCAGAGTACCCAGAGAGCCTCCCCCTTACATCAGGGTTCCCAGAAAGCCCATCCTTACATCAGGGTCCCCAGAGAGCCTCTCCCTTAAATCAGGGTCCCCAGAGAGCCCCTCCATTACATCAGGGCCCCCAGAGAGCCTCCCCCTTGCATCAGAGTCCCCAGAAAGCATCCCCTTACATCAGGGTCCCCAGAGAGCCCCCCTTATGTCAAAGTCCCCAGGAAGCCTCCCCCTTACATCAATGTCCCCAGAGAGCCCATCACTTACATCAGGGTCCCCCGTGAGCCCCTCCTTACCTCAGAGTCCCCAGAAAGCCTCCCCTTACACCAGGGTCACCAGAGAGAGAGTGTGAACTGCAGGCAGTGAGAGATGATGTAATATCTCTGGTGCCCATGGCTGCACAGTGAGGGGTGGAACAGCGGCGATGCAGGGCGGGCAGTGAGAGATGATGTAATCTGTCTCGCTTGCCACCCGTCCGGCTCTCCCGTGCTGCCTGGCCACTCTCCGGCTCTCCCATGCTGCCTGCCCTCCGCACTCATGGCCCGGTAGTGGGCCGCGGCCCTGTGGTTGGGGACCCTTGCCTGAGAAACTCGGGGCTATGGCCCCCAGATTCGGGGCTATAGCCCCATTAACTACCCCTAGCAACGTCTCTGCCCTCTAGTGTTCTCCAGAACTGTTATGTTGTATCTCTTGCTATAAAAACAAAAGTATTTTCTATGCTTTTTAGCTACATCTAGTGGCCATAATGAAAAACAAGCATTCTGAAGAGAACATAGTCTAAAAAACATTTATTTTTGTCTAATTTGCACAGAGCAAATGTACATTCAGATTTACTGTATAAATTACTAAGTTGTTTAAGGTTATAATAAGTGATTTAAGCTCATAATGCACCTTTAGTAGTTATTCACATGGGATCTAGCCGATGACGTCACATGCACATGCACAGTACACTTGGCATCCAGGGCACGCTGAGTGTGCCATCATTGCAGAGAGCGAAAGTGACTCCCCTGCGCATGTGAGGGACTGACGCTATCATAACTCAGCCATTCAAATGCCCGGAGAGTGTGAATCCCAAATGAAGACTGAGTGAAGTTGGAAGTGCTGGGATCGGTGACAGCTCAGCACTGGTACCATGCCTCACAGGATACAGTTTATGCTTAAGAAAACTGTATCCAACGAGGCATGGTACCAAATATACTGAAAGATACATGGGTTTACATATACTTTAAAATAGATCCAAATTAGAACTGGATGACATTTAGTTCACTCCAAATAAAGAAATTACTTACTGTTTGACTCATTGCCTGGTTCAAATAAAGTAGAAAAAAAAAAGAAACATATTATTTGGATTTGTTCCAAAAGGTTGTTGAAAGGGATCTTACAAGATTAGCTTCACATTCTAATAATAGGGGCTACATACACGATCACAACCTTGCATTAGAAGAGCAGGATGCATAAAAATCTTTAAGCATGGATTCATCCATAGTAATAAAGAGTTCAGACAAGGGGGGGCTTAGTCGTGGTTCTACATGCCATAGTGTATAAGGAAGAGGCACTCTGCCAATTATCTGATGTTAATATGTACTTCAAATTAAAGAGGGACCTTACTCTCATTTATAGGAATACACTAAGTGAGCTTATAAGGAAGGGGGTTGACCTGGAAGTACTATCTATAAAGGATGGATAGGTTATGGTTCCTGCCATCCCCAAAATACCTCTTCCATCATCTTCCGAAGACACATAAGGGGCTTACTCCATTGACTGGGCGCCCCATAGTTGCCGGGATTGGGTCCTTGAATGAACAACTTGTGTTTTGGGTAGACTGTCAGTTACAGCCCATCGTTAAAAATCTCCCAGTTTTTTTAAGAGACACAAAACAGCTTTTGAAAATGATGGATGATGTAATTTGGGAACCTGGAGATGTGTGGATTGTGTGTGATGTCTCCATCCCTTATTCTTCTATAGCCCATAATCAGTGGTGTATCATCCATGGGTGCAGGGTGTTCACTGAACACGGGCCCTGAGGGGTGGGGGCGCCCACTGTGCTCTGACCCACACTGCACCTATGGATGATCTCTCCAAGACAGCCAGGTATGATCGGTGTGGTGTGGCTTGCACACGGGCCCACCAATTTCATGATACGCCCCTGCCCATAATCATCATGTCTTAGGTTTGAGAGCTCTTCGTTTTTTCCTAGATCTTTACAGTAGATCCTCTGTGACACACAAAAAGTATATTTTACCACATCTCGATTATCTGTTGACCCACAATTTTTTCTCTTTTGACTGTGTTTTCTATCTACAAAGGTGCAGAGCTGCCATAGGAGCTCGATTTTCACCCTCTCTCGCCAGTCTCTACATGGGATGGTGGGAGATGGTCCGCATCTTTTGAATCCTTTTCGCCCTAATATCAAGCTGTGCCATCGGTATATAGACGATCTGTTGTTCATCTGTTCGGGAGGTATTGATTGTTTAGATTATATTTTAGATTACTCAGAAGATCAGCTATATCCGCGATAGTGAAAGCAGCGCTAAAACTGAATATATATTGTGCAAAACAATTTAGTGCAAAAAATACAAACAAAGTGCTAGTGCAAAAAGTCTCAACAGTGCAATCCTCAATGAAGTGCAAAGGTATGTCCTCCTTGAATCAAACAGCCAACTTGCTTCAAAGCTGAGTCCTTCACCTTCAATCACTTAAATGCAAAAACCAAGGTGGTAGTGCAAAAAAATCAATTGTGCAACATTGAATAAAGTGCAGGGATAAATACTCCTTAAATCATGCAGCTATGCTGTTTTTGATAGCGTATCCTTCACCATCGGTCACCACATGTGTGCGCACACATTGGGGGCTCACCAGAGGTCAAAGATAGATAGGCTCATCTTTCCAAGAATAGAGGGGGCTCATCACACAATGACCTTCCCAAGAAACGCATCCACAGGCACTCGTTCCTCTCCAGCATGTATAATCATGGGGAACAAGCAAGAAAGACCCTCATAGTGTATCACTTAAGGTATAGACATTTATTCAAACAGCACCGATTGCGCTTACATTAAAAACACTTTAAAACAGCAAGTTTCATTTAGCCAGATAGTCCTACCGCTCGGCCCTCCAACGCTCCTCTCCTCCACATCCAGAGCGTCACAGCCGTCGGTATAAACGTTCGCCTCGGGTCGCCGTGCTGTTTTAAAGTGTTTTTAATGTAAGCGCAATCGGTGCTGTTTGAATAAATGTCTATACCTTAAGTGATACACTATGAGGGTCTTTCTTGCTTGTTCCCCATGATTATACATGCTGGAGAGGAACGAGTGCCTGTGGATGCGTTTCTTGGGAAGGTCATTGTGTGATGAGCCCCAGAGGCGCCTCTCTAATTAGGCAAATTAGGCGGTCGCCTAAGGCCTCGCCCTCACAGGGGCCTCGCGACCGCCTAATTGAAGAGCCGACTCTGGGTGTGAACTAGAGCCACTGGAATATATGGGAAACACTGTGCATGCATTTTAGTGCAGAAAAAAAAAAAGCACGGAACTGCATCTGGTGTGAACTAGCATTTAAGCCTCATACACACGGGATGACGATCGTACTTACGATCGTCTCAAATCGTATGTTGGATAATGTAACTTGCATACTGACTGCACTACACGATCGTACGACCACAGAAAGAATGTTCAGGTGCATGTAATTAGCATCCGGCCGTTCCTGACTTCTGAGCATGCGTGTTTTGCACAATACAACTTGTTGTACCAACTGCTCTGTACACACGATACAACGGTCGTATGAGCGCTTGTTGGTACGACCAAGTTTTCTAGTCTGCTCATACAACTCCCCTTGTACGACCGTTGTATGTCGGCTGTTCTAATCGCGCATACAAACGATCAATTTCGCATACAACGGTCGTTTACGACCTGTTGTATACGATCGTCATACCGTGTGTACGAGGCTTTAGAGTATTGATTGCAGTCAATTATTCAATGTTTTTCTGCTTTTCTATTCAATGATGTTACATATATGGTGTGTGTGTGTGGACTGCGTTCTTTTGTGGTATTGATAAAGCACAAACCTTTATGTGAAATGCATCTACCCACACTTGTCTCCCCCTACCTATCAGCACCAGTTGTATTTATGGATTCTGAATAGCAATAAAGCCGTTTTTGCATGGTATGAGTATTCAGCCATCCAATCATTCATCTGCTATGTGTCTGCAGCAGTGGCAGGCGTGCACCTCTTCCACAGTGCAATCTGACTATATGGTCAGATGATATCACCTGTGAGCAGCGGTTCTTTTACTTCCTCACTGGATACAGTTTATCCTTAATAAAACTGTATCCAATGAGGCATGGTACTAAATGTACTGAAACATACATGGATTTACATATATATTTTAAAATAGAGCCAAATTACAAATGGATGATATTTAGTTCACTGCAAATAAAGAAAGTACTTACTTTTTGACTCGTGGCCTGGTTGAAATAATGCACAAAAAAAAAAGAAACATATTATTGGCCACCAATGCAGGCTCTGATGTTTGTGAGAAGGTACAGAAAAGAGTTCTAGATTGAGCTAAAATCAAAAAGTATAATGGTGGATCTCCCATGGTACCTTAAGAATTATATGAAAGCCATAAAGGAACCTTTGCTACCTGCTAGACATTCTGATAGTCTGTGCATTCCTTACCTGTGACCGGTTCCCTTTAATTACTTGGAGGAAATGAAAGTAGGGGAGGCCGGGGAACATTAAAATTACTTTTAAAGATGTATTCAAAATTGAGATAACAAGTACAATTGCTACATACCTTTTTTTAGAGGTTGAGGACCTCCAGGTACGAAACTTTTTAACAGATTTACAAAAGAATGATTTGCTTGAGAAAACTGCATACAGTGAGGCATGGAACCAAACATACTCAAATCTGGATTAACATACACATTAAAATATATTCTAACCTTAACTGGATGACAATTAGTTTGGTTTTATTATTATTTTTTTATTTTATAAGGCACAGATTTTGAATTAATCAAAATAATTAAAACCATATTAAAAAATGACTCCATTTCTGAAGCTGTGCCTTGTTCAAATGAAGGAAAACAAAGTGAGGATGGATTTAGAGGAGCTCAATATGTGATTCCCAACTGACATGAATTTCCTATGCTGCTCAGCTCCTTCTAGTGGTCATAATGCATCTTTGTAACAAGAGATACAATGTAGCAATCCTAGAGCGAATTAGCAAATAAATGTAACCAATGGTTATATTTTTCTGCTAATGCCCTCTAGTGTTCTCTAGAATTGTTTTGTTGTACAGTATCTCTTGTTACATAGACCAGTGTTTTTCAACTCCAGTCCTCAAGGCACACCAACAGGTCATGTTTTCAGGATTTCCCTCAGATGAAACAGCTGTGGTAATTACTAAGGCAGTGAAACTGATCAAATCACCTGTGCAAACTCATGGAAATCCTGAAAACATGACCTGTTGGTGTGCCTTGAGGACTGGAGTTGAAAAACACTGACATAGACATACATATTTCCTATGTTCCTCAGCTATTGCTAGTGGTCATAATGCAGTGTTTTACTACTGTCCATTATAAATTAACATTTGTACAGAAGAGAAAATTGCCTGAAGAACATTTGTTTTTCCCCAATTGGCAGAGAATATACAGATATTTCTGGATGAATGTCTATGATTTTTTTTCAAAAAATAGACTTCAAAGTGTATCTAAACTGAGAATCTATTTTTCAGTTTGTTTGGCATTGTGCCTCATTGTACACAGCTTTCTTTAGCAAGTAACTTTTTTTTGATCCATTGCAAAGTTTCCTTCTTTCCTTCCTGCCAGTAGCAACAACTGAGCCACTGCCCCACAATCAGCATTAGCATTGTCAGCCTTCCATTAGGGATGAACTACTGGTTTGGTCCAAGCACAAGTTAAAGTGGCAGTAAACCCCGAAGTACGATTTTTACCTACAGGTAAGCCTATAATAAGGCTTACCTGTAGGTAAAATTAATATCTCCTAAACCTACACGGTTTTGGAGATATTCCCTCTGCATGCAGCCGCCTGATGTCACGGCGCATGCGCTCTGATGATCCGGCGGAGGTGGCCGGAAAATCAGAGCTGGCTGCCGGAAGGAAGATCTCCCATGTGCACGCGCGGGAGTGACATCGTACATCTCCGGCCACTCACAATATGTCTTAACCTGTTTACAGTTTGTTCCCATCGGGGTAAACAGGGTTTAAATGTTCGCTATTTGGACAAGTTACAAAAATGATAATATGTTGATGACCTATATGAATAATAGACAATGGCAATGTTCAATCAAATACAGATTGTAAAAATAAGCAAAATGTTTATGACGTGAAAGATACACTCTATAATGCCTTGTACCTTTGTATTTGTATTTTGAAAACTAAATAAATACTTAATTTGGAAAAAAAAAATACTGATTTCACCTTATTTCCAATTTTGCACTTAAGTACTTCTCATCACAGATTGATAAGTCCATATAAAGAGTTGACTTACCGTCTGATTTATCACCTGGTGAAGTAGAAAAAAAAGGAAACAAAGTGAGAATGAATTTAGGAGAGCCCCAAGCATGGTTAATGTCATATAAGCTTCTCAACTGACATGTACAGAGAAGATGAAATTAAATTGGTTGTAAACTTTTTAAAACAATCCACCGAGTTTAAAATAAAAATTAAAGTTAAAACATTTGTGTATAGATTAAAAGGAACAAAAAAAATTATAAATACTTTTTTTTCCCCCATTTTTATAAGTGATCACATTCCCTCTGTTCTCAGTTGCATAAGAGTTGGGGGAGGAGAAGCAGCAGGACACGGAGCTTCCCACTGATAGGCTGTGCAGCGGAGGGCATGTCAGGATAAGTCTGATCATTGGAGGAGAGCACACTAAGTTCCCAGCTTAGCCAGAGAACTGACCATGGTGTGCCCTTCTGCTTCTTTAGAGCCCTTTCACACTGGAGCCGCTCGAGCATTAGCGGTAAAGCGCCGCTAGTTTAGCGGCACTTTACCGCTGTTATAGCGGGGCTTTAGTGCCACTATTCGCGCTTTTAACCCCCCACAAGAGGTTAAAATGAAAAAAAGGAAACAAAGTGAGAATGAATTTAGGAGAGCCCCAAGCATGGTTAATGTCATATAAGCTTCTCAACTGACATGTACAGAGAAGATGAAATTAAAGTGGTTGTAAACCTTGTAAAACAATCCACCGAGTTTAAAATAAAAATTAAAGTTAAAACATCTGTGTATAGATTAAAAAGAACAAAAAAAAATTATAAATACTCCCCCCCCCATTTTTATAAGTGATCACATTCCCTCTGTTCTCAGTTGCATAAGAGTTGGGGGAGGAGAAGCAGCAGGACACGGAGCTTCCCACTGATAGGCTGTGCAGCGGAGGGCATGTCAGGATAAGTCTGATCATTGGAGGAGAGCACACTAAGTTCCCAGCTTAGCCAGAGAACTGACCATGGTGTGCCCTTCTGCTTCTTTAGAGCCCTTTCACACTGGAGCCGCTCGAGCATTAGCGGTAAAGCGCCGCTAGTTTAGCGGCACTTTACCGCTGTTATAGCGGGGCTTTAGTGCCACTATTCGCGCTTTTAACCCCCCACAAGAGGTTAAAATGAAAAAAAGGAAACAAAGTGAGAATGAATTTAGGAGAGCCCCAAGCATGGTTAATGTCATATAAGCTTCTCAACTGACATGTACAGAGAAGATGAAATTAAAGTGGTTGTAAACCTTGTAAAACAATCCACCGAGTTTAAAATAAAAATTAAAGTTAAAACATCTGTGTATAGATTAAAAAGAACAAAAAAAAATTATAAATACTCCCCCCCCCATTTTTATAAGTGATCACATTCCCTCTGTTCTCAGTTGCATAAGAGTTGGGGGAGGAGAAGCAGCAGGACACGGAGCTTCCCACTGATAGGCTGTGCAGCGGAGGGCGTGTCAGGATAAGTCTGATCATTGGAGGAGAGCACACTAAGTTCCCAGCATAGCTAGAGAACTGACCATGGTGTGCCCTTCTGCTGCTTTAGAGCCCTTTCACACTGGAGCCGCTCAAGCATTAGCGGTAAAGCGCCACTAGTTTAGCGGTGCTTTACCGCTGTTATAGCGGGGCTTTAGTGCCACTATTCGCGCTTTTAACCCCCCACAAGAGGTTAAAATGGGGTCAAAAGTGCCGCTTCCGAAGCAGTGTTTATCTGTGAAGTGCTGCTCATTCATTTCAATTACGAGTTGGGGGAGGAGAAGCAGCAGGACACTGAGCTTCCCACTGATGGCTATGCAGGGGGGGGTGTCAGGACAAGTCTGATGATTGGAGGAGAGCACACCAAGTTTCCAGCATAGCTAGAGAACTGACCATACAGGGATGCAGAGGGAGGGAGTTCCAGATTTCTATATGACTCACAAGGTACCTTTCATATCCTCAAAATCAGAAAAACTACCGGTCAGCAATGCTGAGTCCGATGTTTGTATGAAAGCGGGGAAAGGAGTTCTAGATTGAGCTAAAAAACAAAGAGCATGATGGTGGAGCTCCCTTGGTGCTTTGCAAATTATATGAAAGACATAAAGGGTAGCTTACAGGAACCTTAGACATTCTGTGCACCCTTTACCCTTGACAGACTTCCATTTACATGGAAACATTGAAAGTAGGGTAGGCCAGTGAATATAAAAATTATCATTACAGATGTAGAAAAATTGAGATAATGTGGTACAAATGCTGCATAATCCTGGCGTGCCGGGCTGGTGATTTTAGGGGTTGGGGATCTCCAGGTAAAAAAAACAAACTTTACAATGGATTTACCAAAGGGCAACTTGTTTAAGAAATTTGGATACAGTGAGGCATGGCACCATATGGAATAAGAGCCCCCTGGCTTGAACACCTCTCTCTCATTCAAACCCTTCCTTTGATAGGACTGTCATATTGCAGACTCACAACAAATTCTATTTGGATATAGTTCCGAGTGGCTAGGAGCAATTGACATCTCTTGGTAGCCTGTTTCAGGCAAACTTGTTATATTATTGATTATTTTGCATTCAATTATATGATTATTTATGTTTGGTGTAATGTTTGTAATGCTTTTTTGTGACGTTGAATCACCTTTGGATGGCTCCGCTCTCCATGCCTTTGGATTTGGGTTGCTTTTGGGGGATGGGTCTTATGGTGGGCACTCGGGCGCCCCTTAATAATAAAACACATTGTTGCTAATAATTATTTATGATTCTCTACTCTGAAAGCAGTTTTGTTTATGTCACCAATCAGTGCTGTGCAGACACAGATTCGTTGTCCAGACGTCCTCTGCCGCTATCGAGCATACATCAGCAGAGTACTAGAAACTCCTGAGGACAGAAAAGACCTGGGAAATACCATGTGACTGCTGAACAGCACTGATTAAATAAGGTACTCATAAGATTTTTTATATTACAGGGTGGGCCATTTATATGGATACACCTTAATAAAATGGGAATGGTTGGTGATATTAACTTCCTGTTTGTGGCACATTAGTATATGTGAGGGGGGAAACTTTTCAAGATGGGTGTTGACCATGGTGGCCATTTTTAAGTGGGCCATTTTGAATCCAACTTTTGTTTATTCAATAGGAAGAGGGTCATGTGACACATCAAACTTATTGGGAATTTCACAAGAAAAACAATGGTGTGCTTGGTTTTAACATAACTTTATTCTTTCATGAGTTATTTACAAGTTTCTGACCACTTATAAAATGTGTTCAATGTGCTGCCCATTGTGTTGGATTGTCAATGCAACCCTCTTCTCCCACTCTTCACACACTGATAGCAACACCGCAGGAGAAATGCTAGCACAGGCTTCCAGTATCCGTAGTTTCAGGTGCTGCACATCTCGTATCTTCACAGCATAGACAATTGCCTTCAGATGACCCCAAAGATAAAAGTCTAAGGGGGTCAGATCTGGAGACCTTGGGGGCCATTCAACTGGCCCACGACGACCAATCCACTTTCCAGGAAACTGTTCATCTAGGAATGCTCGGACCTGACACCCATAATGTGGTGGTGCACCATCTTGCTGGAACTATGATGTGGATATGATAGGGAATTGCTGGCCATCAAGTTGGCTTTGGAGGAATGGCGGTACCTCCTTCCATAAAAAAAAACCTATGCTGTGAAGATACGAGATGTGCAGCACCTGAAACTACGGATACTGGAAGCCTGCGCTAGCATTTCTCCTACGGTGTTGCTATCAGTGTGTGAAGAGTGGGAGAAGAGGGTTGCATTGACAATCCAACACAATGGGCAGCACATTGAACACATTTTATAAGTGGTCAGAAACTTGTAAATAACTCATGAAAGAATAAAGTTACGTTAAAACCAAGCACACCATTGTTTTTCTTGTGAAATTCCCAATAAGTTTGATGTGTCACATGACCCTCTTCCTATTAAAAAAACAAAAGTTGGATTCAAAATGGCCGACTTCAAAATGGCCACCATGGTCACCACTCATCTTGAAAAGTTTCTCCCCTCACATATACTAATGTGCCACAAACAGGAAGTTAATATCACCAACCATTCCCATTTTGTATCCATATAAATGGCCCACCCTGTATATTAAATACAGTGACATGATCTTCTATACATAAATAGAAGGAATAATGGCAATTAATGTCATGTGTTCTTCCCAATTCACGGATGCAAAGGGAAACCATAAGCTAAAAGTGCTTGCTGGAGAGTTTCATATCCTCCAGACCACTGGTGCTCAACCCAAAGCTAAGGGGCTGGATGCAGCCCTTTGGTGCTTACTGTTTGGCCCTTGTGTCCATTGTAGACAGTAGGCTGTTTTGTTGCTTACACAAGCCAGTGAAGGAAAAATATTCTTTAGAATGAATTCTATTAGTTGATGAGTTTATTTATTTCACACATTTTTTCCTTTGCTGTCCATTCTCTTTTCATGTTTTTTTTCCCCTCTATACTTCGGATCTTGTAATTAAGTATAAGTAATTTTAATGGGGCTGCTTTAATGAAGAAATAATGCAACAATGATAAAGAAAGCTGGAGGGAATTAGCAAATAAATGTAATCAATGGTTATATATGTCTGCCAATTCCCTCTAGAGTTCTCTTGAACTTTTGCATTGTATCTCTTGTTACAGAAACATATGCATTTCCTATTCTCATAACATAACAAGATTTTTTCTTATTACTGTACTACTGCCCAGGAAAGAAAATAGCCCAATTTGCCAAATTTGCCCACAATAAATGTACATACAGATTCACTGGATGAGTGACCACGCTGCCGGGGTCTGGAAACTGAGGGCCCTGCTGTTGGGGTCTGGGAGGTGGCTAGGTGCCCCACAGGTCAGATCCTTTAGGAGGTGTAAAACCTGAAATGTGAAGTTCTATAAAGCAGCATCCCAACAATGAAATTCCATGAGCCATCTGAAGGCTTAACACTGGAGTCCTTAACCCATACAGGTATCCCGACGCCAGGGTGTCTCTTCACAACTGGACATTCCACATTTGAGTTACTAGTCTAGCAGCTAGCAACTGCTTTGAATTGTAAATGCTGCCTGGGTCTTTCCAAGGCATTGGTTATGCCTGGGTCAGGGAAAAGTTCAAATGGAACTCTGCTCTTCCACAGAAGACCTCTACTAATGTAGCTGTTACAGCTAATTAATTGAGAGTGGATGTTTGCACCGCCAGGCTGTGGAACAACAGAAACAAATTGCTGCAAAAGGAACTTAAAAGGTGGCTGTAGGAATCTTGGATGAGAGAAATGCAAGAAAGGTGCAGACTCACAGGTATAAGACCCAACACCTGACTTGATCCTAGTACCAGAGGCTGGCTGGGTAGCATGCACCAAATCAGCAGGGCAGCAGACACCAGATCAGAGGCAGAGTGGGCAGCAGGCACTGGATAATCAGAGGTAGATTGGTCAGCAAACAGAGGTTCAATGTAGTCAGACTGAATAGCAGGCAAAGAATCAACCACATTAGGCTGGATAGCTAATGGCATATCAGAAGAGTCAGACTAAAGGATGGGAACATACATATGATGCATAGTGGTTTTAAACAGCAGATAAGGACCCCACTTGGCAGTCTATCCATAGGACACCTGGAACTTATTAGCTAGGCCTGAGCAGATGTCATCACTGTAGAGGAAGTCCAGGTCTAAGTCAAGAGACGACTGACCTATAGTTGGTGCAATGACAGTCTTTACTGGAGTAGCAGGCATCCGATCAGACTCGACTGGTGTAGCAGGCACCAAATAAGGCTTGACTGGAAGAGCAGGCACTAGATAAGGCTTGAATGGAGTATCAGGCTTGACTGGAGTAGCAGCCTCTGGGGCAGTCTCTCTTGGAGTAGCAGGCTCGACTGGAGTAGCAGACACTGGATCAGGCTCCACTGGAGTAAGAGGATTAAGTGTTGTATGAAGCTCAACTGGAGTAGCAGGCACTGGACCAGGCTCGACTGAAGTATCAGGCTCCGGGTCAGGCTTGACTAGAGTAGTAGGCACTGGACTAGGCTCGACTGGATTAGCAGGCTCTGGATCAGGCTCAACTGAAATAGAAGGCTCAACTGGAGTAACAGGCTCCACTGGTATAGCTGGCTTAACTGGTGTAGTAGGCTCCAGATCAGGCTTGACTGGTGTAGCAGGTCCCGGATTAGGCTTGATGGGAGTAACAGGCTCTAGGAGGTTCGACTGAAGTAGCAGGCTTGACTGGTGTAGTAGGCTACGGATCAAGCTAGACTGGAGTAGCAGGCTTGCCTGGTGTAACAGGCTCCAGATTAGGCTCGACTGGTGTAGCAGGCTTGACTGTGGTATAGCAGGCTCAACTGGAATAGCAGGCTCAATTGGAGTAGCAGGCTATACTGAAGTAGCAGGCTCTGGATCAGGCTCAATGGGAGTAGAAGGCTCAACTAAAGTAGCAGGCTCAAGTGGAGTAACAGTCTTGAATTGTGTAGCAGGCTAGACTAATGTAGCAGGCACTGGAGTGGAGTAGCAAGCTCAACTGGAGTAGCAAGCCCGACTGGAGTAGTAGGCTCTGGATCAGGTTCGACTGATGTAACAGGCATGACTGGTATAGCAGGCACTAGATCAGGCTCAATTGGTGTTGCAGGCACTGGATCAGGCTCGACTGGAGTAGCAGGCATTGCATCAGACTCAACTGGAGTAGCAGGCATTGCATCAGATTCGACTGGAGAAGCAGGTACTGCATCAGGCTCTACTGGCATATCAGGCTCTGTATCAGGCTGGAATGAAGTAGCAGGCACCGGATAAGTCTCAAGTGGAGAAGCAGGCACTGGATCATGCTGGACTGAAGTAGCAGGCATCAGATCAGGCTGGACTGAAGTAGCAGGCATCAGATCAAGCTGGATTGGAGTAGCAGGCATCAGATGAGGCTAGACTGAGGTAGCAGACATCAGATCAGGCTAGACTGAGGTAGCAGACATGGAGTCAGGGGTTAGCACAGGATCTGGCAGGAGTGGACAGTGGCAGAATTGTGTGGGTAGAGAAAAACTTTAGATTGTACTGCTAGTGGGGAAGAAGTGATAGTGCTGAGAAGTGGAGCAAACAGGTAGCAGTAGCATAGGAAGATTTCTGAGGGGTTTGCCAAGAGCAAAGGAATGGTAGAGGGAGTGGGTTAAATGTAGGGGAAGTACAGCTATTTGGAGCAGGATACAGGAAGTAAGGAGACTTTAGTGGCAGCTGTGGTTGTTAAGGGTAATGAAGGAAGGGATTCTTGGAGTCTAGAGGCAGGACTTGGTTGGAATCAGACTGCACAACAGATTAACAGAGTCCTTTGTGAATAAATTGAGCAATGCTTTAGAACGTAAGATTTGTTATCCTCCAGCATCCACACCAGAGACTTAACCTGAGATATACTAAAGGGAGGAGAGAAATCATCATGGTCTTGAGGAATGCCAGAAAATAAAATTGATCTGAACAAATATAGATCAAAAGCTGTACCTCATTAAATAGAATAGGAAACGACATTAGAATGGTTATGCCCTGCATGGTTAATATAATGTGTTCTTCATATCCTCTAAACCCATGGTGCTAGATCTTGGGGGCCACATGTGGCCCTGTGAAACTTACTGTTTGGCCCTAAGGGCCCCTGCAGACAGAAGCTTGTTTTGGTGCTTATACAAGCCAGTGAAGGAAAATATTCTTTTAAGTGAACAGTATTAGTTAATGGTTTGGTTTATTTCTTTCACCATAACATTTTTTTTCTTTGGTGTCCATTCCCTTTTCTCTAGAATTTGAATATTGCTGAATCAAATATCAAATTAAGCAGAAGTCGTTTTAATGGGGCTGCCTTAATGGAAATACAACAATGCTACTTCCCTTTAGTGTTCCCCAGAACTGTTATCGCTTGTTACAGAAACCTATGTATTTCCTATGCTCCTTGGCTTCATCTAGTGGCTATAACATGGCATTTTACTACTGCCCTTAAAAAATCATTCAGAAGAGAAAATTACCTAAAGAACATTTTTTTTGGTCCAGTTTGCCCACAGCAAATGTACATACAGATTCACTGGATGAATGACCATGCAACTTTTTTTTCAATGAACCCCAAAGTTTAGGTAAACACAGAATCTGTTTTTACTGTGTTTGGCATCTTGCCTCACTGTATACAGCATTCTTAAACAAATCATTCTTTGTAGATTTGCTGCAAAGCTTCTTTCACTAAGCAACTGCCTCGCAAGTAGCATCAGCATTATCAGCCTGCCATTATCCCTATTAGGTCTAAAGGAGTCATCGGAAGACCTGATAGCAATCCAAAAGCCAAATTAGGGGATTCACATGGCTGTTCCTAATTGTAAGGCAGTGGCTTTGGGTTGTCAGCCTTGCTACAGGAAGTGCTGTTAGTGGCAGGATCTTCAGGTAAGAAACTCAGAAACCATTCCACTTTAGAACAATTTGCTCAAGAAAACTGTATACAGTGAGGCATGGTACCAGACAGACTGAAAAAAAGATTATGGCTTTACATGAATGTTAAAAGTAGATCCAAACTATACCTGGATAACATTTAAATCACTCCATATAAAGAAATTACTTACCATCAGAGTCAGCTGTTTCAAATAAATTAGAAAAAAGAAAAGAAAAGGGAGAATGGATTTAGGGTTCCAAACATTGTTAACTTAATGCTTGCCTCTCAAGTGAACGAAGCAGACAGGAGCTGGAGTTGAAGGTGCCTACAAGTATCTTTCATGCCCTTCAAATCAATAAACTTATTGGCTACTAATATACTGTCTGGTTTATAAAAAGAGTAAGTGTGTCAAAGTTCAAATTCTACCATTCTGCCTTGACTTGGTTCATTTCCCAGGCAGGTTCCTCTACTATCGGAATTAGCTTAGGAAACAGCCTCCAGCATGGATCACAAGCTCATGGGTGGTCTGGGGACCTGACTGTGCTGCTCTGACAAAATTAGGCTTTGGTAGTACATTGCATTGAGGGATACAGAGGGAGGGAGTTCCAGATCTGTATATGACTTGCAAGTACCTTACATACTCTCATTACTGGCCAGCAATGGAGAGTCAATAGCTTGTAAAAAAAGTGCTGAAAGGTGTTTGTGCTAAAATCAAAGAGTATGATGGTGGAACCCCCTTGGTGCCTTAAAAATGATATGAAAGATATAAAGGGTATCCTACAGGAACCTTTGCTGCCCACTCCTTAGACCGGCCTTTCTCAACCTTTTCAATAGACATGTGCAATTCATTTTGTTACAAATCGAAATTCAGATTAAATTTTCGTTATTTGGAGATTTGGATGTATCTGAATTTCCGAATGAAATAGTAACGCATTTCAACTAATCCAAAATAAATTATAATGGAATGAATTATCCAAATTTGAATATAAAAATGAGTTACAATTTCAAAAGTAATCTGGATTCAAAAATGAATTTGAATTTAAGTAATGGAAACCTATTGCAATAAATACAGTAAGGTATACAAGTGAAATAAGATGCTGAGTTCTACTTAGAATGGTTTATAGAATAGAATAGAAAATAAAAGAATAGAAAAGAACAAAATGGAATAGAATAGAATAGAAAAGGATAGACGAGAAAAGACTAGAATAAAACAGAATATAATAGAATGGAAAATAAAATAGGATAGGTTAAAACAAAATAGAATTGAATAGGAGAGAAACTAAAGTCATAGAATATAATAGAAAAAAATAGAATAAAACAGAATCAAATTGAATATTAAAATGCTACATAACCCTGGAGTGCTGGTCTGGTGATTTTAGGGTTCAAGGACCTCCAGGTAAAAAAAAGTACAATGCATTTGCAAAAAGAATGATTTGAAGAAAATTTCCAAACTTACTGAAAAATATTTTCTGGGTTTACACACATTTTAAAATAGATTCAAATTATATCTGGATGACATTTAGTTAACTTTTTTATACAGTATATCACAAAAGTGAGTACACCCCTCACATTTTTGTAAATATTTTATTCTATCTTTTCATGTGACAACACTGAAGAAATGACACTTTGCTACAATGTAAAGTAGTGAGTGTACAGCTTGTATAACAGTGTAAATTTGCTGTCCCCTCAAAATAACTCAACACACAGCCATTAATGTCTAAACCGCTGGCAACAAAAGTGAGTACACCCCTAAGTGAAAATGTCCAAATTGGGCCCAAAGTGTCAATATTTTGTGTGGCCATTATTTTCCAGCATTGCCTTAAACCTCTTGGGCATGGAGTTCACCAGAGCTATGAGTTATTTTGAGGGGACAGCAAATTTACACTGTTATACAAGCTGTACACTCACTACTTTACATTGTAGCAAAGTGCCATTTCTTCAGTGTTGTCACATGAAAAGATAGAATAAAATATTTACAAGAATGTGAGGGGTGTACTCACTTTTGTGCGATACTGTATAAGAAACACTACTTTTGCCTTTTTTTTCAATCTCTATGCAGCTGATCGCAGAATGGTACATTCATATAAAAAAAAATGACTTACCAAATCTAGTTTTGCCTGGTAAAGAAAATTAAAAATAAAACAAAGTGAGGATTGATACAGGAGAGCTCCAAGCATTATTAAGATCATATGTACTTCCCAAATGACAGAATCAAAGGGCAGTCAAAGCTAAAGGTGCTGCCTATTCCCCTTTCTCATCTTAAGTTTAGTTATCCTCCATACCAGGGGGTCTCCAACTTTTCAACACAAGGGCCACATTATATATTTTATAAATTTTTTTGCAGGCTGGAAAAAAATCAGCAATATAAATGTATGAAACAAATGTAAATGTTAGTTACAGTTTTGTTTGCAGTGTGATATGATTTAGAACAGGCATCACTGAATTGCGGACGGTGGTGCGGATCTGAACTGGACCACTGCAGTGACGCCATTTATGAGCGTCTTCTTTATCTCAGCCGCCATCACTGTCAGTATCACAATAGAATTTAGAGCAGGAGGCAGGACAATTCTGGACTGAGGGCGGGAGGCACAGCAGCACTGGAAGGAGGGCGGGAGCTGCCTGAGTTAGCTTTTCAAGTTAACCAGCAGGTGATTGGTTGTCTAGTCTTAGCAACCAATCATCAGCTTGTTAAAGTGAAAAGTTTAATTAATACAACTTCGGTAGATTATGAAGCTTCGGTAGATTATGAAAAGCATTTCATAATCTACCGAAGTTGTATTAATACCATTTCCCTCAAAATAGTAAGTCATTTCTATATTTATCAAATTGCTATCCCTTTATCCGAGTATTATTATTATATTATTATATTATATTACCTCGCATTTTGCGCCACATGTCTCCTTTAATAGTTCTAAGTATACTGTCTTAAGCACAATTACCACTGTATTCATGATGGCATTTTTATAAATTATATTTTATTTATTTTTACATTTTTTTATTCTTTATATTTTTTATCGTTATTATCAGCATTTTATACAATGTTTTATGTGACAGGCTTGTTTCAGTCCAATATGATTCATTTACATAGCCGCGGTACGTATGTAAGGGGCGTGTACATCCATTACACGTCACCGCATGCCTGCCCATAAATGTGCCCTCATCCAGAATGGCGTTTTCCCGGCCTGAAGAAGGGGCAGAAGGAAACCAGGAAACGCTGGTTTCCCCATCACATTGCGAACATCTCTCATCACATCCCCTCCACCTCCTGGTCTGCTGGCGTGGTTGCTGTATATCGCTCACAGTGGCTGACAATGGCAATGCTCACTACTACTCTATGTTTGTGATGTAATATTTTAAACCTTATTTTAAATAAACCCATCCACATACGGTTACACTTAGAGGTGCTTGTGTATTTCTTGTTTCCTGTTCCTAGGTGGGGTTATGTGAAGGGGTCAGAGCAAACTATTGGTGGGGGGGGGGTGAAGTGAAAGGGTGGCAGTGCATAATATTGGGGGGAGTTATAATACGTGACGGTGGGAAAGTGAAGTGGGGGGGG
>BLSH010005647.1:142329-155659 GCA_018402905.1 Glandirana rugosa | reverse complement strand
TGACAAACGCCCGAAGGAACACGTGGTAGAAATTTTATCCGAAGGAAGACCCTACTGTCGGTTCGTCTGGATAAACTACGTCACACGCCGCATACCAGACTCGTGACTGTCCGACTGGGGGGGGGTTGGGAAAGTTGGACACGTCGTTACGACCGTCGTGAGTATGTAGATAAAAGGTTTCTGTTGTAGACCTATACTGCAACTCGTACACGTGAGTTGGAAAAACCTAGCTGGTACCGTTCCGGACAAGACTCACCTTGGACACGACAATTTGGCGACATACCAGAACCGGTGGCACGAGGTCCGAGCATTCCTAGATGAACAGTTTCCTGGAAAGTGGATTGGTCGTCGTGGGCCAGTTGAATGGCTCCCAAGGTCTCCCGATCTGACCCCCTTAGACTTTTATCTTTGGGGCCTTCTGAAGGCAATTGTCTATGCTGTGAAGATACGAGCTGAAAAAAGAATTGTTGCTCTACATAAAGATGGCCTAGGCTATAAGAATATTGGCAAGCACCTGAAACTGAGTTGCAGCACGGTGGCCAAGACCATACAGCGGTTTAACAGCACAGGTTCCACTCAGAACAGGCCTTGCCATGGTCGATCCAAAAAGGTTGAGTGCACATGCTCAACGTCATATCCAGATGTTGTCTTTGGAAAATAGATGTATGAGTGCTGCCAGCATTGCTGCACAGGTTGAAAGGGTTGGGGGGGGGTCAGCCTGTCAGTGCTCAGACCATACGCCGCACACTGCATCAAATAGGTCTGCTTGGCTGTCATCCCAGAAGGAAGCCTATTTTAAAGATGGTGCACAAGGAAGCCCGCAAACAGTTTGCTGAAGACAACCAGAATTAAAGACATAGATTACTGGAACCATGTCCTGTGGTCTGATGAGACCAAGATAAACTTGCCAAGCGTGTGTGGCGGCGCCCAAGTGAGGAGTACAAAGATAAGTGTGTCTGGCCTACAGTCAAGCATGGTGGTGGGAGTGTCATGGTCTGGGGCTGCATGAGTGCTGCCGTCACTGGGGAGCTATAGCTCATTAAGGGAACCATGAATGCCAACATGCACTGTGACATACTGAAGCAGAGCATGATCCCCTCCCTTCAGAGACTGGGCCAGAGGGCAGTATTCCAACATGATAACGACCCCAAACACACCTCCAAGATGACCACTACCTTGCTAAAGAAGTTGAGGGTAAAGGTGATGGACTGGCCAAGCATGTCTCCAGACCTAAACCCTATTGAGCATCTGTGGGGCATCCTTAAATTGAAGTTGGAGGACAGCAAAATCTCCAACATCCACCAGCTCTGTGATGTCGTCATGGAGGAGTGGAAGAGGACTCCAGTGGCAACCTGTGAAGCTCTGGTGAACTCCATGTCCAAGAGGGTTAAGGCAGTGCTGGAAAATAATGGTGGCCACACAAAATATTGACACTTTGGCCCAATTTGTAAATTTTCACTTTTTACAAAAATGTGAGTAGTGTACTCACTTTTGTGAGATACTGTATATATATACTGCTTTGACCTTTTTTTTCAACCATTTAACCTATTGTATTTTAATGTTGCTGATCACAGGATGATGCATCTATACAAAGAAATAACTTACCTTTTTTATGTTTCTCTGATTCTAATGAAGTGGGAAAAAAGGAAACAAAATGAAGATGGACTTAGGAAAGCTCCAAGCATTATTAACATCATCTGAACTTTCCAGCTGACAGATGCAAAGAAGAGCAACAGCTGAAGGTGCCTCCAGCTACTTTTCATATGCACCAAACTCCTGGTGCCCAACCTGTGCATTTTTTTTATACTCTTACTGTTTGGCCCCTAGGGCCCCTGCAGACATTAGTTTATTTACTCAAACAAGGATAAGAAAAATGTTCTTTAGAGTGATTTATACTAGTTAATGGCTTGGTGTTTTTTCTTTCACATAGTCTTACTTTTTTCTATGCTGTCCATTCCCTTTTTGTGCAAAGGGTTCCCCCATAAAATTCATACAAGACTCTCATCAAGGAGAATGAACTCCATGCAGTTTTTTTTGTAGGCTCCCCTATTAACATCTATATCAGACCCTCGTCTAGGATAAGGATCTGGTATAGGTGGAGGGAATCCCTGGCTGACAGAACAAAGCAGCCAGGAGTTATAATTTTGCAACCAAATTAAACACACTTATGTCACTTTTGATGCAGTAGGTTGTATACATCATACACAGGCAGGGTTAGGGCATTACTCAGGCATGCATACAGGTGTATAATGTCACTTATGGATCACCGTTGACAGTTTCCCCTGCCAGCATGGCCAGGAAAGAATGAAATACAGTGCTATCTGCATGGCATTACATTCAGTGGAGCACAGGGGAGGCATGCAGGGTTTTAGATCCTGCATGTCTCATTAAAGAGAACCTGTCACCAGTTGCGGCTGGTGAAATTTTAGGATGGGGGGCGCCAGGCCCTGTCCTTCCTTTTTGACCCCCCCACTTCTCATAAGCCCCACCCCTTATAGTTTCCACCCCTTGTGTCAGGAGTATACAGCCCAGCATCACCAGATAGGGTATACAGCATCATCAGATAGGGGTATACAGAGTCACCAGATAGCAGTATACACTTACAGAGCACCAGATAGCAATATACAGAGTCACCATATAGCAGTATACAGAGCCCCAGATAGCAGTATACAGAGTCACCATATAGCATTATACAGAGTCACCAGATAGGGATATACAGAGTCACCATATAGCAGTATACAGAGCCCCAGATAGCAGTATACAGTCACCATATAGCAGTATACAGGGTCCCAGATAGGGTATACAAAGCCACAGATAGGGTATGCAGGGTCACAGATAGGGTATACAGGGTCCCAGATAGGATATACAGAGCCCCAGATAGGGTATACAGGGTCCCAGATAGGGTATACGGTCACCAGATAGGGTATACAGAGCCCCAGATAGGGTATACAGAGTCCCAGATAGGGTATACAGAATCCCAGGTAGGGTATACAGAGCCCCAAATAGGGTATACAGAGCCCCAGATAGGGTATGCAGAGCCCCAGATAGGGTATACAGAGCCCCAGATAGGGTATACAGGGTCCCAGATAGGGTATACAGTCACCAGATAGGGTATACAGGGTCCCAGATAGGGTATACAGTCACCAGATAGGGTGTACAGTGTCCCAGATAGGGTATTCAGAGCCCTAGATAGGGTATACAGGGTTCCAGATAGGGTATACAGAGCCGCAGATAGGGTATACAGAGCCCCAGATAGGGTATGTAGAGCCCCAGATAGGGTATACAGAGTCCCAGATAGGGTATACAGAGTCCCATATAGGGTATACAGAGCCCCAGATAGGGTATACAGGGTCCCAGATAGGGTATACAGTCACCAGATAGGATATATAGGGTCCCAGATGGGGTATACAGTCACCAGATAGGGGTATACAGGGTCCCAGATAGGGTATACAGTGTCCCAGATAGGGTATACAGAGCCCCAGATAGGGTATACAGGGTTCCAGATGGGGTATACAGTCACAAGATAGGGTATACAGGGTCCCAGATAGGGTATACAGAGCCCCAGATAGGGTATACAGAGTCCCAGATAGGGTATACAGTCACCAGATAGGGTATACAGGGTCCCAGATAGAGCCCCAGATAGGTTATACAGGGTCCCAGATAGGGTATACAGTCACCAGATAGGGTATACAGGGTCCCAGATACGGTATACAGAGCCCCAGATAGGGGCTCACGGAGACCCCCCTCCCCCAAAGTCAGGACAAGTCCCGCACTTACCCCATCTAATGGGGCAGGCAGAAGTGTGCAGAGCTCGGCTTGCGGAGAACAGGCTGACACTGTGCAGAGCTTCGCTTGCGGACAGCATGCTGGAGCATGGAGTGGATGGTCTGCGGTGTGGGAGTAAGGACTGAAACCCGACAGAGTGCTGCACGTCCGCCACAGTCCCGCCCCCGCCCACAGCATCCAATACCAGTCAGTCACTGGCTCAGGGCAGCCAATTAGTGAAAGCAAGTGCTCCTCACTTTTATGACTGACCAATCGGCTCAATACTTGCTGTCAGCAGACAGCAAGGAGCCGAGAAAAAAAGAAAAAGTCAATATACCGGCGCCTCCTGTAGGGGGTCGGGTCAACTTTTTTTCTTTTTGTCAGCAGCGGGGAGGCGGCGCCCAAGTGCCCCTTATTGACCAGCTGCAGCTGCCAGTCACCAAAAAAAGTCATCAAATAGGGGACTTTTTTTTAATTGTAATAAAAAAAATAAAGTTACACCCAAGCACATGAAATCCCCCGCCCCCCCCAAAAAAAAAAATTTGAGGTCCTCCACCCTCAGATATACACACGTATAAATGTAAATGCGCACATCCTGGGTGGGGCGCCTGTGCATGAAAACGTTGATTGTGATACACGTTACATATCACTGCACACTAACTGGCTCCTAACTTTTCTGGCTCCTAGATTCATAGCAAATTTGTCAAGCCCTGTTATAGAGGAATCAGGTTCCTCACAACTGCACCTACCTACATGCTCTCAACCAAATACAATTTAGAAAAATAAATATTTGCTTTGGTACGTGCCCCTCAGGGCAGTGCTCAGCCCCCATGCCATTTGTTTAGCAACCCCTTGCCTATTAGCCTAGAAAATGGCCTTTTTTTTTACATTTGGCTTACATTAAACTTCAACAGGGTTCAGATTCAGCACTCAGACTTTAGTAATGTTCGTCAAGCCTGCCCTGAACCAAACCCAGGTATGTTCAGTACATCCCTACCTGCCATGTGTGCTCTTTTTCGTTTGTCCATTGAGCTGTCCATTAGCTTTGCAGGAAGAATGAGAAGACCTGATGGGCAACTCAACCGCCAAAATAAGGAATGCGAATGGCAGACTGTTGCTAATTGTGAGGCAGTGGTTTAGCATTGCCCCCTTGCAACAGAGGTAGTGTGGATACTGACAGGATCTCCAGGCAAGATACAAAAGAAAAATTTGCCAAAGAAAACTGTACTCAGTAAGGCATGGTACAAAATATTTGTGGCGGCCAGTGCTCAATATTTTGGGAGGGGCGGCAAACTTAAACGTCCTAAGACTCCCTGGCCAATCAGGTCTCAGGACCTGTTTCCTGATTGGCCAGGAGGAGAATCAGGAAGACAATAGTAAATATTCATTTGCTATTGTCACACAACTGGGTGGACTTAGGGCGCAGTGCTCTTTGCCCCTAGCCCACATATGTCAAACGCAAGGCCCGTGGGCCGAATGCGGCCCTCCAGGCCTTGTCATGTGGCCCTCGCACCCAGTTTTGCAGCCGGAATGTGGCAGAACTCCATTTTGCCACCTCCAACTTTCACCCGCTGCTTCCGCTCCCTGCAAGGTGAGACAAAGCCGCCTACAAAGGGAGGTAGTAGAGCCAGGGAAGGTAGGGGAGAGATGCAAGGATGCTTCGGTGAGGGGGTTGGTGTTGCACATTGTGCATAGCACACCCTTATACCCTGCATTCTGTACACTGCACATCCCTGAACTTTGTATGTAACGCACTCCTGAACCCTGCACTCTGTACATAGCATAAATCTCACTTCTGCTCTCTGTACATAACGTACTCTTGAACCCAGCACTTTTTACGTATCGCACCCAAGATACAACCGGCCCTTTTAGGGCAACCATACGGCTAATGCGGCCCTCGATGAAATGGAGTTTGACACCCCTACCCTAGCCCATCCTTTTTAAAGCCAATTAGAGCCTCAGTCTCTAATCATGTGCTTAAAAAACAAAAAAAACCCTATTGAAAACCATGCGTCCGACACCCTGCATGTAGATTAGGGGCCGGGGCGCATGGTTTTGGGGGGGCGGCGCCCCTGTGTTCCTTATAGACGGGCCACCAAAATATACTGAAAAGTAAATTCTGGGTTTACGCACACATTAAAAAGGATCCAATTCATAATTGGATTACATTTAGTTCACTTTTTGCAATTTAAAATACTACTTTCAACTTTTTTCAACATCTTTTATGTTTTAGCGCTGCTGATCACAGGATGAAACATACTTATAAAGAAATGACTTACCGCCAGGCTCTGCGCCTGCTTCAATGAATTTGAAAAAAAAAAAGAAAGCAAAGGGAGGAGGGATTTAGGAAAGCTCCAAGCATTGTTAACGCCAGATGCAGGAAGGAGCCACAGCTGAAGGTCCCTGCAACTACCTTTCATATCCTGCAAACCCCTGGGGCCCAACCTGTGATCCTTTAACACTTATTGTTTGGCCCTCAATGTCCCAGCAGATAACAGTCTGTTTTGGAGATTACTCACATAAGTGAAGGAAAAATAATCTTAACCACTTGCTGACCGCCCGCCGTGGCTTGACGGCGGCCGTTATCGTGGACACCTTCAGGTGACGGCGTTTCACGATAACGGGTATTGTGAGCGCGCGTGCGCCACCGGAGGCGCCCTCACTCTGTTCCTGGGGGCAGGGAGCGGGTAAAGCAGACTCAATCTCCGCCTGCTATCCACGATGGCTCCGTGAGAGAACGGAGGTCCGTGTATGTAAACACGGATCTCCGTTCTGACAGAGGGGGAAGGGCTGTGATCACAGGCTTCCTGTATATGGAAGCCATGATCGCTGCCCTCCCCCTGCCAGCCCAGCCCTCATACAGTTAGAACACACTGAGGGAACACAGTTAACCCTTAGAGCGCCCCCCTCCAGGTTAACCCCTTCACTGCCAATGGCATTTACACAGTAATCAGTGCATTTTTATAGCACTGATCGCTGTATAAATGCCAATGGTCCCAAAAAAGTGTCAAAATGGTCTGACATGTCTGCTGCAATATCGCACTAAAAATCGCAGATCGCCACCATTACTAGTAAAAAATAAAAAAAAGTAAAAAGCCTATAAATTAATTCTCATCATTCGTAAACACGGTAACTTTTGCCCAAACCAATCAATAAACGCCGATTGCGATTTTTTTCCCCAAAAATATGATGAAGAATATAAATCGGCCAAAACCGATGAAAAATAATTTTTTTTATTTTTTTTTTGGATTTGTATTTTAGCAAAGAGTAAGAAATATTGGTTTTTTTTTTGCAAAATTGTTGCTTTTTTTGTTTATAGTGGTGATCCGAAATGACGCAGAGGTGATCAAATACCACCAAAACAAAGCTCTATTTGTGGGAAAAAAAGGACTCAATTTTCATTTGGGTACAATGTCGCACGACCGCGCAATTGTCATTTGAAGAGACGCAGTGCCGAATCGCAAAAAGTGCTCTGGTCCTAAACTGGGATATCCTTCCGGGGCTGAAGTGGTTAAGAGTGAATTTTATTGAAAACAAAAAAAACAAAAAAAAAAAAAAAAAAAAAAAAGAGTGAATTTTATTAGCTATTGGTTTGGTTTATTTGGTTAAAACATACTTTTTTTCCCCCTTGCTGTTGCAATTCTAAAGAACGCTATATGGGAATTAGTAAATAAATGTAGCAAATTGTTATCTTTATCTGTTACTTCCCTCTAGTGTTCTCCAGAAGTTTTACATTGTACCTCTTGTTACAAAGACATACACTATATTGTCAAAAGTATTGGGACACCTGCCTTTACATGCAGGTGTTCCAATACTTTTGCCTTTAATGGCATCCCAGTCTTAGTCCGTAAGGTTCACTATGGAGTTAGCCCACCCTTTGCAGCTATAACAGCTTCAACTCTTCTGGGAAGGCTGTCCACAAGGTTTAGGAATGTCTATGGGAATGTTTGACCATTCTTCCAGAAGAGCATTTGTGAGGTCAGGCACTGATGTTGGACAAGAAGGCCTGGCTCGCAGTCTCTGCTGTAATTCATCGCAAAGGTGTTCTATCGAGTTGAGGTCAGAACTCTGTGCAGGCCAGTCAAGTTCCTCCACCCCAAACTCGCTCATCCATGTCTTTATGGACCTTGCTTTGTGCACTGGTGCGCAACCATGTTGGAACAGGAAGGGGCCACCCCCAAACTGTTCCCACAAAGTTGGGAGCATCAAATTGTCCAAAAGGTCTTGGTATGCTGATGCCTTTAGAGTTCCCTTCACTGGAACTAAGGGGCCAAGCCCAACCCCTGAAAACCAACCCCACACCATAATCCCCCCTCCACCAAATGATTTGGACCAGTGCACAAAGCAAGGTCCATAAAGACATGGATGAGTGAGTTTGGGGTGGAAGAACTTGACTGGTCTGCACAGAGTTCTGACCTCCACCCGATAGAACACCTTTAGGATAACTTAGAGCGGAGACTGTGAACCAGGCCTTCTCCTCCATATCAGTGCTTGACCTCACAGATGCGCTTCTTGACAAACATTCCCATAGACACTCCTAAACCTTGTGGACAGCCTTCCCAGAAGAGTTGAAGATGTTATAGCTGCAAAGGGTACCCTATGGACTAAGACTGGGATGCCATTAAAGTTCATGTGCGTGTAAAGGCAGGCGTCACAATACTTTTGCCAATATAGTGTATGTATTTCCTATGCTCCTCAACTCTATCTAGTGGTTATAATATTTACTACTAATATTAAAACAATATTCATTGAGAACAGGAAATGGCCTAAAGAACATTTGCTTTTCCCCAATGCTCACATAATGAATGTACTGTATGTTGCACATCCAAATTCTTAGGATGAATGGCTATGCAAATCTTTTGTAACTAGAATCCAAATTATATTTAAAATCAAAATCTGTTTCAAAACATTTGGAATCTATTGCAAAGTTTCTAACCTAGGGATCCTGCCAATAGCAACACCACTGTCTCGTAATTGGCATCAGTGTTGTGAGCCTGCAAAGTGTGCTCTGTCCGTTGTCCATTGGGCTGCCTATGCCAATGGATTGGCAACCCAAAGCCATAAAGGAATGCACATGGCAGGCTGCTGCTAATTAGGAGGCAGTGGCTTGGCGTTGTCACCCTGCAACAGGAAGTGCTGTTACTGAGGGGATCTTGCCATAAGAAACTTTGCAACAATGTCACAAAGAAAACAATTTTCTTAAAAAAACTGTACACACTGCAGCATGGTACTAAACACACTACTATCACATTTTTTTCAACCCATCTTGTATTTTAACCAGTTCAGATCCGCGCTACAGCCAAAAGACGGCTACAGCGTGGATCTGAATTTCCCGGCGGACGTCCATGGACATCCTCGCATGTGCACGCTCCCAGCGCACACTCACAGGCGCCAGCATACGCGGCTGCCGCACGCTGCGTGGGCATGCCCGCCGGCCGGGTGGACTCGATGTCCGCTCGTGACCCGCGAACGCCTGTCAGAGCAGCAGAACGGGGAACCGCCGATGTAAACACGGCGGTTCTCCATTCTGTGAAGGGGGGCATGACAGATCTACTGATCCCTGTCACTGGGATCAGTTAGATCTGTCATGTCCATGTCAGACCCGCCCCCACACAGTTAGAACACGCCTAGGGAACACAGTTAATGCCATTCGCTGCCCCCTTAGTGTTAACCCCTTCCCTGCCAATGACATTTATACAGTAATCAGTGGATATTTAAAATTTCTGATCGCTGTATAAATGTCATTGGTCCCAAAAAAGTGTCAAAAATGTCCGACATGTCCGCCCCAATATCAAAGTCCCAATAAAAATTGCAGATCGCCGCCATTACTAGTAAAAAAAATAAATAAATAAAAAACTCCATAAACCAATGTCCATAGTTTGTAGACGCAATAATTTTTGCGCAAACCAATCAATATACGCAGATTGTGATTTTTTTACCAAAAATATGTAGAAGAATAAATATAGGCCAAACCCGATGAATATTTTTTTTTTATATATATGTTTTTTGGATTTGTATTATAGCAAAAAGTAAAAAATATTATTCCATTTAAAGGCTCAGGAACCCTTTACAGGCGTTTTGAGTTAATTAGTCGATTAGAGTGTGACACCATGGGGGAGATTTACTAAAACTGGAGCACCCAGAATCTGGTGCAGCTGTGCTCGGAGCCAATGAAGCTATGACAATAAAACCTGGAAGCTGATTGGTTTCTACGCAGAGCTGCACCAGATTTTGCACTCTCCAGGTTTAGTAAATAACCCCCCGTGAGTCTACAATATTGGACCGAGATACTGAATTTTGGAGTTTTCACTAGCTGTTAGCCATGATCAGCTGTAAGCCATTATCATCAAAATTAAAAGAAAGAAATGCTTGAAATGTATCACCCTGTGTGTAATGAATTTATATAATATATGAGTTTCACTTTTTTTAACCACTTCAGCCCCGGAAGGATTTCCCACTTTAGGACCAGAGCACTTTTTGCGATTCAGCACTGCGATGCTTCAACTGACAATTGCACGGTCGTGCGACGTTGTACCCAAACTAAATTTGCGTCTTTTTTTCCCCACAAATAGAGCTGTCTTTTGGTGGTATTTGATCATCGCTGCGTCGTTTCTGATTGCCGCTATAAACAAAAGAAGAGCGACAATTTTGCAAAAAAAACCCAAATTTCTTACTTTTTGATAAAATACAAATTCAAAAAAAAAATATAAAAAAACATTTTTTTCCATCGGTTTTGGCTGATTTATATTCTTCCTCATATTTTTGGTAAAAAAAATTGCAATTGGCGTTTATTGATTGGTTTGCGCAAAAGTTGCCGCGTTTACGGATGATGAGAATTAATTTCTGGGGTTTTTATTTTTTTTTATTTTTTACTAGTAATGGCGGTGATCTGCGATTTTTAGTGGTACTGCGATATTGCAGCGGACATGTCGGACCATTTTGACACTTTTTTGGGACCATTGGCATTTATACAGCGATCAGTGCTACAAAAATGCACTGATTACTGTGTAAATGCCATTGGCAGTGAAGGGGTTAACCTGCAGGGGGCGCTCTAAGGGTTAACTGTGTTCCCTGGGCGTGTTCTAACTGTATGGGGGCTGCCCTGGCTGGGGAAAGGGGATGATCACAGCTTCCATATACAGGAAGCCTGTGATCATCGCCCTTCCCCCTTCAACAGAACGGAGATCCGTGTTTACTTACACGGACCTCCGTTCTTTCAGTGCGGGGGAGCCATCGCGGGTAGCCGGCGGCGATCGAGTCCGCCCTACCCGCTCCCTGGCTCCCCCGAACACAGTGAGCGTGCAAGCGTGCCTCAGGCGGCGCGCGCGCGCTCACAATGCTAGTTATCGCGGCCGCCGTCCTGTGACGGCGGTTCGCGATAACAAGCCACCTTGCTGCCGTCATGCTGCGGCGGGCGGTCGGCAAGTGGTTAATTGAATTATTGAAATAAATTAACTTTTTGATGATATTCTATTTTTTTTTTTAGATACACCTGATGACATTTAGTTCATTGTTTATATCAAAACACTGTATTTACTTTTTTTTTCAACCTCTTTTTTATTTTAATACTGCTGATGATAGGATAACACATCCATATAAAGAAATCACTCACCTTTTTTATTTTTGCCTGTTTGAAATGAAGTGGGGAAAAAAGGAAACAAAGTGAGGATGGATTTAGAAGAGCTTCCAGCATGATTAATCTTCTACATACTTCTTAAATGACAGTTGCATACAGGAGCCACAGCTAAAGGTGTACCGACCTTTCAGATCCTTCAAACCTGTGGTGCCCAATCTGTGGCCCTTTGACACTTACCCCATACGATCAGAAAATCTGAAGAAAAATTTTGTCCGACGAACCATCTGCCGATTTTCTGATCGTTAGTATGGTGCCTTCGACAGCTGATTCCGGATTTTTGGACAACAAAAACTGATGTGCAGGCTCGAATATTGTTGTTATTTTTGAACACAACGTCCGCTTTTCGTTTAATTAGTTGTCATCCGAAAAAAATTGCTAAAGCAAGACTACACATGCTCAGAAACGAAAGAACACCAAACTATTCAACACAATACGTCACTTCTGACGTTGCATTTTGTCGTACGAGAATTTTCGGATGGTTAGTAACCTCTTCAGATTCGATATGAGACTAGAATCCAACAAAAGACGGATTCAAATTCGTCAAATAATCTGATCGTGTGTACCCACCCGGCTTTACTGTTTGGTCATCAGGGCCCCCGCAGACAGTAGTCTGATTTATAGCTCAAGCCAGTGATTGAAGAAATATTCTTTAGAGTGAATTGTATTGGTTAATGGTTTGGTTAGTTTCTTTCAAACTATCGTATTTTTTCTAAGCTCTCAGTTTCTTTTTCTCTTTTTATGTTTAGTTGTTTCCCTCTATTTTTTGTAACTTTTCTGATTTTTGGAAATCATTTTAATGGGGCTTCTTTAATGGAAATGCAATATAACAGTTCTAAGGAACACTAGAGGGAATTAGATAATAAAACAATAGTTATATTAATTGCCGGATTTAGACCTTGGGGGCCTGGGGCACTTCAATTTCGGGGGGCCCTCAACATAGAAATTAAAGTGATTGTAAAGGCAGAATTTTTTTTATTTAATCTTAATGCATTCTATGCATTAAGATAAAAAACGTTATGTGTCCAGCAGCCCCCCTCAACCCCTCAAATACTTACTGGAGCCCCATCTAGATCCAGCGATGTTGCAGGAGTGTCTCATCTGCCCAGGACTCCCCTCCTCATTGGCTAAGACAGCAGCGTGGTGCCATTGGCTCCTGTTGCTGTTGATCAAAGTCAGTCAGCCAATGAGGAGAGAAAGGGGGCAGGGCCAGGCCACGGCTCAGTGTCTGAATGGACACAGGGAGCTGTGACTCGGCTTGGATGCACCCATAGCAAGCTGCTTGCTGTGTGGGCACTCAAGGAGGGAGGGGCCAGGAGCACCCAAGAGGGACCCGAGAAGAGGAGAATCTGGGCTGCTCTGTGCAAAACCATTACACAGAGCAAGTATAACATGTTAAAAATGAGACTTTAGTATCACTTTAAATTATATTACAAATAAAAATTTGAACAGAAAGGAATGATAAACCACATTTGCTTAAAAAAAAAAATGTTAGGCTCCCAAGAAGACATTTGTCTGATTTTATTCGACTTAATATACAGGGTGGGCCATTTATATGGATACACCTTAATAAAATGGGAATGGTTGGTGATATTAACTTCCTGTTTGTGGCACATTAGTATATGTGAGGGGGGAAACTTTTCAAGATGGGTGGTGACCATGGCGGCCATTTTGAAGTCGGCCATTTTGAATCCAACTTTTGTTTTTTCAATAGGAAGAGGGTCATGTGACACATCAAACTTATTGGGAATTTCACAAGAAAAACAATGGTGTGCTTGGTTTTAACGTAACTTTATTCTTTCATGAGTTATTTACAAGTTTCTGACCACTTATAAAATGTGTTCAATGTGTTGCCCATTGTGTTGGATTGTCAATGCAACCCTCTTCTCCCACTCTTCACACACTGATAGCAACACCGCAGGAGAAATGCTA
>BLSH010005647.1:42905-55140 GCA_018402905.1 Glandirana rugosa | reverse complement strand
CCTAACCCCCCCACCTCCTAAAACACCCCTCTACCTACTCTTCCTAGGCAATAGGTATAGATAAATGTTATCGGCGAGTTCTTTAAAAAAGTATCGGTACTCATACTCTATGTTACAAAATGGTATCGGTGCATCCCTTTTTGCCACCAATGTGGAGTCATACGTTTTTGAGTGCAAAAAGGAATTCTAAATTGAGATAATGTCAAGGAATATGATATGAAGCCCCTTGGTGCCTTAAAAATAGAGACATAAAGGGTGGTTTACAGGAACCTCTGCTGCCCACTCTTTAGACATTCTAAATAGTCCTTACCTATGACAGGTTCCCTTTAATTGCATGGAGGAATTAGGTTAAAGGTTTGTAGTTAGGGGAGGCCATTACTGCTTTAGAGTACTTTGTAGGTCCTTGCAAGCAACTTTTGGGTCTTGCTTTTTAGTCATGGATGACCATTTCTAAATGTTTTTACCCAAGAATCACACAACTTTCATGTAAGATTCATACATTTTCCAATGGGAAGAAATATTAAAATTCATAAAAAACATGAATAAATATAAAAACTAAATATATACATATAAAAATTGATAATAAAAAATATATAGAAAATATACACAAAAAAGAGAAATGCCTTCTCAGATATTCTATACATACCAAAAATCCATAAATATACATATATTGAATAGAAATGTATACCATACAATCATGCGAGAGAAAAACTAAAACTAAAAGTAAAGGAATAGTGATAAAAATTAATCAATTGTTTAGATTCCCATAAACTTGATATTAATATTAAAGATATGAGCTATACTTGGTATAGTTATAATGGTCGGGGCCGGACTGCGTCATGGGACGTATAAACAAAGGGGTGAGGACTGGCTTTATGTACAATACATATGTGTAGGTGTATATACGTGTGTAGATATAAACACACGGACACACCCAATTAAGCAGTGCTGTGTACTTACATCAGTGCGTACTGTGGGAGATTAGCTCGTGGGGAACACCTTTCCTGGGAAAAGGGTAGCTTGAAGGCAAACTTTTTTAAAAGTCTGGCGGGTTGCCAATTTTGTTGGTAAAAGGTTGATTGTCATAAAACAAACAAAATAGCAAAACAAAACCTTGCGCTACACTATACAGAGCAGGATACCTCTCTATACGATATTGGGCTTGTCCCTGACACCTCCAAACAAAACAAAGGCAAACCTTTTCTCTTTAAGTCCTTAGAGCAACCAACTTCCAAAGTGTAGCTCTCTCGGTGTAGTGATACTGAGTCCCAGGCCAGAGCACAACTGAGATCTCTTCCTGGTTATTTAAAGCAGCTGGAGAGGGATCTGGGTGGACCGGAAACTCCAGGGCCGGAACCAGCTCTGCCGCGGTGGCTGGCAAAACCCGGACTCTCCCTAATCACTCCAAGTGAACGCATGCGAGGCGACAGATATCGCCCATCCACTATTTCACCTCGCATAACGCCACAGTACATATGGACACATAAACACACACATAGCGGATGATCTTATAACCAATAGGTAGTGGTCCAATGGATCCAAAGAACTGTCTGCCACGGCAAGGACCCCAGGACAACCACTGAACTTAAAACCATTCTAATATTGTGGGGTAAGCAATGTGTCCTATTGCATGACATCAGTAGCACTATATGTGCTCTATACCCAGTTCTCTCAAGCATCCCCAAGACCTTCCTGGCTTCATTAGCCAGTCTCCAGGTCTAGAGCCCATAGTCTCTGTAGCTGTAGCAGTCTTATCAACCTTCCCCATGCCCTTGAACCCTGGAACAGTCTTACCGGGTCTGCTGGGTGATCTTTCACCCCTAGATATATTGGAGTGGGGTGCAGACGGGTACAACAAGTCCTCAGCAGCACTGTATCTCTCCACGAGGTCCACCAGTTGGTTTGGCATTTTGGGGTCTCCATGGCTGACACACTTCCTCAAAGCCACAGAGAGCGCACACAGATACTGGTCCATGACCACACACTTCACAATCTGAGGGCCTGGCAAAGTCTCCAGCTGTAACCACTTCCTTGTGAGATGGATCAAGTCAAACATTTGGGAGTGGGGTGGCTGATTCATGAGATAGGTCCACTGATGCACCCTTTGAACCCGGACTACCATGGAGACACCCAGCCATGCAAATATCTCAGTTTTTAGAGACTTATCGGTTTCCAAGTCAAAATAGACCTTTTGGTGCTCACCTGTCAGAAAAGGTGCTAGCAGTCCCGACCATTGTCCTTTTTGCCATCCTTCCCGCACAGCGACTCTCTCAAAAGTGGAGAGGTGCGGCTCCACGTCATCTTCGGCATGTGGTAACTGGCACGTGTCAACTTTTGTTTGACTGTCACGGGAGGTGCGGAGCCTTTATTTAATTCCAGCAGAGCCTCTGCAAATTGACGATTTGTCTCCTGTTGCGCTGCAATGGCCTGCCGAGTTGCCTCCTGTTGAGCCGCTTGTTGTGCGGCAGTGGCCTCTGCAACCTGGCAGTTGGTTTTCCGCTGAGCTGCATTGGCTTGCAGCAGAGCCTTTAACATTTCCTCCATTTCAAAAAATTGCCCGCTGAATCCACCACGTGTGGGAGATTAGCTCGTGGGGATCACCTTTCCTGGGAAAAAGGCAGCTTAAAGACAAACTTTCTTAAAAGTCTGGCGGGTTGCCAGTTTTATTGGTAAAATGTTCCAAGTCATAAAACAAACAAAATAGCAAAACAAAACCTTGCCATCTGGTGCTAAACTATACAGAGCAGGATTCCTCTCTATACGATGTCAGGCTCTTCCCTGACACCTCCAAACAAAAACAAATGTAAACCTTTTCTCTTTGAGTCCTTAGAGCAACCAACTCCCAAGGTGTAGCTCTCTCAGTGTAGTGATACAGAGTCCCTGGCCAGAGCAACACTGAGTTCTCTTCCTGGTTATTTAAAGCAGCTGAAGCGGGATCTGGGTGGACCAGACACTCCGGGCTGGAACCAGCTCTGCCGCGATGGCTGGCAAAACCCGGACCGGACTCTCTCTAATTCACTCCAAGTGAACGAATGCGAGGTGACAGATATCGCCCGTCCACTATTTCACCTCGCATAACGTCACAGTACATATGGACAAATAAACACACACATAGCGAATGATCTTATAACCAATATGTAGTGGTCCAATGGATCCAAAGAACTGGCTGCCACGGTACGGACTCCAGGACAACCACTGAACATAAAACCATTCTAATATTGTGGGGTAATATTGTACACATTGCAAGATGAGATACTTACAGCCAATGACCACCAACCCCCCCACCCCAAAGACGAAGTCCACCCAACCACCACACAGGTATCGGATGAATCTGTACAAAAAATACATGTGAGAGTATAGTGAACCTAAGTGGTCATGAATGTAAATTAATATTGATTCTCAATATATCAAAAAATAGTATAGACCTCTAATTCTTCATTCAACCCCCCTGTGTGTCGAGGGAATATATCGAAAAAGTCTCCCTTTCACACAGTCTGTGGAACCTCTCTGAGTCAGGGAGACACTTAGGTATATATTCAATGGCACAAACTTCAAGTTGTTCTGTAGACTTTTGGTAAAACTGCCCGAAGTGGCGAGGCATGCTGTGCTGATCTTTCTTTTCCTTGAGACCTTTTATTGAGTAGTGTACTAAGATTTTGTCAAACTCTGTCAACAGCCTCCCCCTATGCTTAAAAACTTAGGCCACCTATCCAAATCAGAGAACATTGCCCTTTGTAACCTTATGGACAATTCTAACCTGATCATAAAAACAGCAAACAAAGGCTGCGGAATCGTCATCCAAAATAAATCTGACTATTTAGCAGAACAGACTGTATAAAAACAGACTTTTATCTGACACTGCTACTTATGTACCACTTAGTAAAGACCCGCTCCCCAAATACAAAACCAAGGCTGATTCACTTGTGAGGGATGCACTATCCAGTGGAGTCCATAGCAAGACGGAAGCGTCCTATTTGTGACAAAAGTTTTACCGGACTTCGTATTTCTACCACATACCAAAAATTACCAAGAATCCTAATAATTCCCCTAGTAGGCCCATCATAGAGGCAATGGAGATTATTACCACTGGTTTCTCCATGTATATAGACCAATTCTTGCAGCCCCTAGTTAAAAACCTCCATTCCTACATCAGGGATGGCACTCATCTTCTGGAATTGCACAAACCATACTCGTGGGAGCCCAGTTACTCCTGGGATTTGTTGGATGTGAACTCTTTGTATACATCAATATCCCATGTTTTTCTTACAGCCCTTAATCATTTTTTGTCTACTGATCCATTGACCAAAGAAACAAGTTGACTTCATCCTGAAAGTCAACGAATTTTGCCTCACGCATAATTATTTTAATTTTGATGGTGACTTTTTTCTCCAAATCCAGGGAACAGCTATGGGTGCAAATTTTACACCTTTTAATGCCAACCTAGCAATGGGCTTTTGGGACTCTAGGTACATTTGGAGCAACAATCCCTTTGCCAAACATTTAGTTTTTTTCAGGCGATATATAGATGACATTGCAATAACAATCCCTTTGGACTTTCAATTACATATGTCCAAGACTCAGAGAAATTGGCCTTTCTAGATTTAGAAGTTAGTGATGATGGTAGAAAAATCCAAGCAAAAAGCTATACCAAACCCACGGCTGGTAATTCATTCCTACATTACAACAGTTGTCATTATCCTAAGTGGACCCACAATATTACTAAAGGGCAATTCTGTCGGTTACGTCAGAATTGCACAAACACCTCTGATTATATAGTACAAAGTGCACTTCTGACAAACAAACTTCTGGATTAGGGTTACCCTAGTGCTCTCATTCAGGAAAAACATAATTTTTACCTTCATGATAAACCAGAAAAATCTGAAACAGAAGTTTTGGATAATTCCCCCAGATACATTACAAAACTCCATCAAAGATATCGCAAAATAGAAACATTTTACTAGAGGATCTGCACTTAAAAGCTATCCTCCCAAGCCGACCTCGGTTAACATATCGAAGGGCCACTAACCTTAAAAACAAAATTGCCCTAAGAAAGTTGCAGTCTCAGAATACCATCCGTTCCACCCAATTATGCCTTGTACCACTTATCGGTATGTTTCAGTGTAAAAAGGCCCTGTGTAAAATGTGTGCCTTTGTCAACCACAAGTAAAAAGAATTTACAGCAAAAGGAAAAACCTACATATTAGTTAAGTTTTACAATTGCTCCTCTGATTTTGTGGAATATTGTATCTCATGCAATCCCTGCAAACTGCTGTATTTCCCCCATAGTATAGGTGCATTTTTCTAGCAGGGTTTGCTTGGTGAGTCAAATTTAGTCAGGCCTGAGTGGAGAGAGAACAGTAGGAGAAACGGTCAGCAAGTTGAGTGCTGGAGAGTTGTGAGGAGTAACAGTCTGCAGAGGGACTTCAGTGAAGTGCACATATACAGGAGTGCATTTGGACTTTGTGTACTATAATTCTTTGAGCATCCCACAGTCATCCCTTATCCCCATCCAAGTTATTTCCCCTAAATAAAACAACAAAAAAAGAGCCAGCCTGGTCAGTGTCTACAGATGTGTGAAATATGGTCTGATTGAGGGCAGCTATAAGGCAAACCACTACTACCAGACACTCAAAAGGAAGCACATGGCTACACTGCTATACATAGGGTGTACCATTCGCCCTGTGAGAAAATGTTTTTGTGAGCACCGCCGCCTAGTGGAAGAGAGAAAGGATCAGCACAGCATCCCTCGCCACTTTGCGCAGTGTCACCAAAAGTCTATGGAAGGACTTGAAGTTAGGGTCCTTGAATAGATACCTAAGTGTCTCCCTGACGCAGAGAGGTTCCACAGACTCTGTGAAAGGGAAACCTTTTGTATATATTTCCTCGACACACTCTCGCCAGGGGTTGTTGAATGAAGAATTAGAGGTCTCCACTATTCTTTGATATATAAAGAATCATATTCATTTACATTCATGACCACTAAGGTTCACTATACTCTCACACATGTATTTTTTTTTACAGAATCATCCGATACCTGTGAGGTGGTTGGGTGGACTTAGTCTTTGGGGTGGTGGGTTTGGTGGTCGTTGGTTGTGCGTATCTCATCTTGCAATGTGTACAATATTACCCCACAATATTAGAATGGTTTTAAGTTTGGTAGTTGTCCTGGAGTCCGTGCCGTGGCAGTCAGTTCTGTGGATCCATTGGACCACTACCTATTGGTTATAAGATCATCCGCTATGTGTTTAATTGTCCATATGTACGCACAAATGTAAGTACACAGCACTGCTTAATTGGGTGTGTCCGTGTGTTTATATCTACACACATATATACACCTACACATATATACATAATGCCAATCCTCACCCCTTTGTTTATACATCCCATGACGCAGTCCAGCCTCAACCATTATAACTATACCAGTATAGCTCATATCTTTAATATTAGTATCAAGTTTATGGGAATATAAACAATTGATTCGTTTTTTATCACTATTCCTTTATTTTTAGTTTTAGTTTTTCTTGCTCATAATTGTCTTGTATAAATTTCTATTCAATATATGTATATTTATGGATTTTTGGTATGTATAGGGTATCTGAGAATGCATTTTCTCTCTTTTGTATATATTTTCTATATATTTTGTATTATCAATTTTTATATGTATTTATTTATTTTTTATATTTCTTTCATTTTTTTAATGAATTTTAATATTTCTTCCCAGTCAAATTCAATACCTGTATTATTAGTCCTCTTTAGTCTTTCCACCCCCCCCCTTCCCTTCCCGATTCTTTTACCCTGTCCCTGTCCTTATTCTATATCAGCCCTTTACTTGTTAAGCACTAGATGGGCCATCCCAAATGGTATCTACTGTGCTGGATGTATAATGACTGTTTTGTCCTTATTGTGCAATCATACTGCCACTATTGGGTGTTCTATTTAAAGCATCTTTGCCCCTGCACCTCTAGCTTGACAAAGGAGCGCAACTGTCCTTCCCATCGACAGTATGCATGCTCGGAAACGCGTTCACTTCCGGTGACGTCACGTAACACTGCGAGTCACCTGTGGTCCAACTATAGCTTTCTGCTTCTCCATACACACAAAGCCGGTGGAGACGGCTTTTACAGGGACTGTCACAGGTTATGACCGAATTCAGCATGCCCAGGACTCACCTCTGCAGGATTTGGCGCCTATGATGGTTATTATTCAGCCAATGTGAGTGTTTTTAACCGTTCATGCTATTAAATTTTCATATTGTCTACACTTAGAAGGTGCCTCTCTTTGTTTTCACATGATTGGAGTTTTGCTTCTGCTTCCTACAAGAGGCTGGCTCTGAGCTGCTGGACGGGTTCACCATCTCTGCTGGATATCATTATCCACTCTACCTCTATGCATGACTTCTCTCATCCCCCTCCCATGGACTTTGTAACACCCTCCTGGATAAAAAGTTGACATCCTTGATAAGGTTGGCATCCTTGATAACAGTTTTTGCGCCAATATATTATGCATTCTGTTTAAAGTTTATTATCTGGAGTTCCTTCCTGTAGCAGCACTTCCTGTTGAAGACTGACAAACCTAAGCCACTGCCTCAATACTAGCAGCAGTGTTGTTAATCTGATCTGTGTGCTCTTTTAGTTGGCTTTTGGGCTGCTTATTAGGTTTGCAGGAGGAATGTGCAGACCCAATAGCCCAACAGCCATTTAAAGGAATGCACATGGCAGACTGCTATTTGTGAGGCAGAGGCTTAGCATTGTCAGCCAGCAACAAGACGTATCACAACTGCGAGGATCTTCAAGTAAGAAACTTTGCAAGAGAATCGATGGAATGATTTCCTCAAGAAAATTGTATACAGTGAGGAATGGTACCAAATATGCTGAAAAATAGGTTTCTGAGTTAACATATACTTTAAAATATACCTAATTTATAACTGGGTGATATTAAATTAACATTTTTGGTCTAAAATACTGTTTTTTAACAAATTTTGCATTTCAGTGCTGATGATCACAGGTTGACAAAATCCATAAAAAAGAAAAGAATTACCGCCTGAACCGCTGCCTTTTTCTAATGAATTAAAAAAAAAAAAAAAGAAAAAGTAGGAAAGGATTTAGAAGAGATCTAAGCGTGGGTAATGTCATGTGTACTTTCCAACTGACAGATACAGAGGGGAACCACAGCTGAATGTGTTAGCAAGTATCTTCCATACCCTCCAAATCAGAAAACTTATTGGCTGCTAATGCTGCTTTGGTTGGTGGAATAGTAGGGTGTGTGTAAAAGATTCAAGATCTACCAATAACTGCTGTAGCTTGGTTTTGTGCATTGAAGGATGCAGAGGGAGGGAGTTCCAGATCTGCACATGCCTTGCAAGTACATTGTATATCCTCAAAACCAGAAAAGGTATTGCCCACCAATGCAGAGTCATAAGTTTGTGAGTGTAGAAAGTAGTTCTAGGTTGAGATAAAGTCATGGAGTATGATGGTGGAGCTTCAATGGTGACCTAAAAATTATATGAAAGACATAAAGGGCAGCTTACAGGTACCTTTGCTACCCACTATTTAGACTTTCTTAGCGCTCTTTACCTCTGACAGATTGCATAGAGGAATTGAATGTAGTTAGGGGAGGCCATAAAATATGAAAGCTTCATTAAAGTTTGGTAAATTGATATAACATGTACAATTGCTACATAACCATGCTGTGTCGGGCTGGTGATTTTAAGGATGGAGGATGAGATACTGTATGCTACGTTATTTAATTTAAATTACAATAAAAATATAAAACGTAACAAGGCAATGGAACTCCCAGCTTGGGTTACATGGCAGCGGAGTGAACGAAAAAAAAAACGTATTTGATGCCCCATCCACACATTTGAGGTAGATTGGGGAATCCTCCCCACTGTGTCTTTGTATTCTGACAGCGGGGAGACTTTCCCGCCATCAGAATAAACTGATCAGCTCTGCAGGCTATGGCCTATAGCAAAAATTTTCCAACAGGGTGGTTGAACAGAAGTATATCTACTTCTATTCAACCACAGTGGAAATGTGTTCGATCCCTGGCCAAATTTTGATCCAAGTGTGGCCAGTTTTAACAATGTAGTACTCCATATTCCCATTGCACACGTTCCTGGATAAGCCCTAAAGATTTGGGTGCTGCAGGAACAACGGGCTGGGAACTGGTTCAGAAAGTCAAAATGGAGGTATTTGCCAGCACACCATGGATTGACAAGGTAGCGTCCAAACGTATTTTATAGCATGATCACAACACAAAGCAGTGCAACGTTTCGGAGCCACGCAGGGCCCTTTCGTCGGGCATGTGATGATCTTGGACCTTGTCAATCCATGGTGTCCTGGCAAATATCTCCATTACAGCTTTAGCAATGGAGAGCTTTTTATAAATGTTTTCACCCAGGATTCTCATGACTTTCATCTGCTGAACACAGGTTGACAAATCAATAAAAAGAAAAAAGACTTATCGCCTGAACCTTTGCTTTTGTCTAATGAAGTAGAAAAAAGAAAACCATGAAAGGATTTAGAAGAGCTCTAAACATGGTTAATGCCATGTATGGGCTATGTTAATTTATTCTGTTTTAATTACAATTAAAAATGTATACTAAAAAAAGGCAACGGAACCCCCAGCCTGGGTTACATGGTGTGACTGTGGTATTGTGGTGAACTATGTTTCACACCTCCTTATTAATATAACGTGTGCTTCTGTATTAACGAAAGGGGAAGAGCTGAACTATTTACAAATCTTCTAAACCAAAAAAAAAAAAACAATTGGTTACTGATGCAATTGGTTGTGGAAGAGTACGGGGTGCATGGCAAAATTCTTAGTTGAGGTTTATGTAGGTCGGGATTGGTGCACCTAACTGCTTTACAGTACATTAAAGGTTCTTACAAGCAACTTTTGGATCCTGTTATTTAGTCATGGGGAACAATATATAAAATTTTACCCCAAATCCACAAAACTTCCATCCAAGATTCATACATCTTCCAATGGAATTTAAGTGGACAAATGTGTGAATTTTGATCTTGCTCCCATAATATTAGTTTGTATACTTAAAGCATGCCTATTCACACAGTCTATATTTTAGTACATTTGGCATCATGCTTGACTGTTTAGAGTTTTCTTAAGAAAATCATAAGCTAAACTGCTGAAAAGTTTCTTACCCGGAGATCCTTCCAGCAGCAGAACGTCCTGTTGAAGGCTGACAACACTGAGCCACTGACTTGAAACTAGCAGCAGTGTTATTAGCCTGCCATGTGTGATCTTTAGTTGGCCATTGGGCTGCTTATTAGATTTGCAGACGAATTGTGCAGACCCAATAGGCAGCTCAACAGCCAACTAAAGGATTACACACAGCTTGCTGCTGCTAATTGTGAGACAGAGGCCTAGCATTGTCAGCCTGCAATAGCTGCTACTGGAAGGTTCTCTAGGTAAGAAACTTTGCAAGAGATTCAAAAGAATGATTTCCTTTAAGAAAATTGTATACAGTGATTCATTATACCAAACATTCTGAAAATTAGATTCTGGATTTACACTTTAAAATATATCCAAACCATAACTGTGTGAAATTTAGTTTGCATTTTTTTCAACATAAGTTTTTTAAACTATTCCTCCTTTCAGTGCTGCTGATCACAGGTTGATAAATCCATATAAAGGAAGGACTTACCGCCTGAACTGCTTCCTTTTTCTAAGGAAATAAAACAACAGAAAAAGTAAAAAAGGATTTAGAAGAGCTCAAATCTTGGTTAATGTTACAGTATCTCACAAAAGTGAGTACACCCCTCACATTTTTGTATATATTTTATTCTAGCTTTTCATGTGACAACACTGAAGAAATGACACTTTGCTACAATGTAAAGTAGTGAGTGTACAGCTTGTATAACAGTGTAAATTTGCTGTCCCCTCAAAATAACTCAACACACAGCCATTAATGTTTAAACCTCTGGCAACAAAAGTGACTAAACGCTCAGCACTTGACAGACCCTGCAGTTTATCACGTGACCGTGGTATACAGATCAGCCAAAAATGTATATAGTGCCAGTATTTGAATGTAAAAAGAAGATGTATAAGCCGTGGGCACTGCAAGGAGCGGATGAACTATTTTCATATTACTGAGTTTAGTAACACTTTGCAGTTTGAATTTTATGGTATAAAACAAAGTTTTTAGCATATTTTGCATTTCAGTGCAGCTGATCACAGATTGAAAAATCAATACAAAAGAAAGGACTTACCACCTGAACCGCTGCCTTTTTCTAATGATGTAGAAAAAAGAAAACAAAGTAAGAAATAATTTAGAAGCACTGTAAGCATAGATAATATCATGTGTACTTTTCAACTGACAGATGCAGAGAGTAACCACAGCTAAAGGTGTTAGCAAGCACCTTACACACCCTCCATATCAGTAAATGTATTGGCTACTAATGCACTGTCTTTGGTTTGAGGAAGAATAAGGTTGTGTGTCAAATATTCAAAATCTACCACTAACTACTCTCAGTCTTAAGGAAACCGTCCCCAGCATGGATCACATGATGTGACACCATAGCTCATGGGCGGTCCTTGGACTTGACTGTGCTGCTCTGAATAAATTAGCTTTTGGCTACACTTCGCATTGGGGGATGCAAAGTGAGGGAGTTTTAGACCTGCACATTCCTTGCAAATATCACTTATATACTCAAAACCAGATAGCTTTTGGGCCACCAATGTAGAGTCATATGTTTGTGAGATGGTGCAGAAAGGAATTCTAGATAGGAGTTCTAGACTGAGATAATATGAAGGAGAATAATGGTGGAGCTCCTTGGTGCCCTAAAAATTATATGAAAGACATAAAGGGTAATTTACAGGAACCTTTGCTACCCACTCTTTAGACATTCTTAGCAGTTATTATCGCTGATAGATTCTATTAAACTACATGGAGTAATTGAATATAGTTAGGGGAGGCCATTAAATATGAGATTTAGAGCTTGTTAAATTAATATAACAGGCATAGTTGCTACATTACCATGCTGTGTCGGGCTGGTGATTTTAGGGATGGAAGATGAGATTTGCTAATTTATCATCAACACCCAGCTTGGGTTACATGATGATTGTGACATTACAATGAACTATGTGCCAGATACATTTATTATCATGATTAGAGTTGAGCGAACCCGGACTGTAAAGTTCGGGTCCGTACCGAACTTTGGGGTGTCCGGGACCCGGACCCGAACCCGGACTTTTCAAAAAAAGTCCGGGTTCGGGT
>BLSH010005647.1:15010-31923 GCA_018402905.1 Glandirana rugosa | reverse complement strand
AATTTCCCTGCCCCCCCCCCCCCCCTTCCTGTGTGAAGAGTAAGAGAGGGGAGAGTAGATCAGCGCTGTGCACGGCTGCCTCTATACTCCCCTTACTTCCTCTTCACAAAGCAATACAGAAGCAATGGCTCCTCCTTTGGCTCTTGCTGCTGTCAATCAAATGCAGTGAAGAGGAAATGGGGGGGGGGGGGCGGGCCTAAGTCCCGTTATGTAAGTCTATGGAGGGCGGCTCCATAGACACACAGGACGGGAGCGAGCGGACGTTTGTCCCCATAGCATGCGGCTGGCTATTCAAAGAGAAGGAGGAGCCAAGATTACCGCCTGGGACCCCAGAAGAGGAGGAGCGGAGCCACTCTGAGCAATTCCACTACACAGAGCAGGTATGTACAACATGTTTGTTATTTTAATTTTTAAAAAAACTGATTTTAGTAACACTTTAACTGCTCTACACTACTTTGAAGGTTCTAGAAAGTACATTTTAGATCTTGCTGTTTAGGAGGACTATTATGGAGGACTATTTATAATTTTTTTTCACCCAAGATTCACACAACATTCACCTGCTAAACACAGCTTCAAAACTCCATATAAAGAAAAGACTTACCGCCTGAATGGCCGCCTTTTTCTAATGAAGTAGAAAAAAAGAAAACAAAGTAAGAAAGGATTTAGAGGAGCGCTAATTAGGTTAGGAGTTAGTAGTTAGGGCTGGGCCGGTGATTTTAGGGATGGAGGATGAGATTTACTACTTTATTCTGTTTAAATTACAATTAAAAATATAAAACATAAAAAGGCAACTGAACCCCCAGGTGGGATTACATGGTAGGACTGTGAGAAAATCAGACTTTGGCTGCACATTGCATTGAGGGATACAGAGGGAGGGAGTTGCAGATCTGCACATGCTTGCAAGTACCTTTTATATCCTCAACACCCCAAAATATAATCGCCCAGCAATGCAGAGTCATACGTTTTGGGATAGAGCAGAAAGGAGTTTCAGTTTGAGATAAAATCAAGGAATATGATGGTGGAGCTGCCTTAGTACCCTAAAATTATATGACAAACATAAAGGGTAGCTTACAGGAACCTTTGCTATCCGCTCTTTAGACATTGTTAGCACCCCTTACCTCTGACAGGTTCAATTAAATTACATTGAGGAATCAAATATTAAAGCTTGGTAAATTGAGATAACACGTACATTTGCTGCATAACCATGCTGTGTTGGGCTGGTGATATTAGGGATGGAGGATGAGATATGCTGCTTTATTTTGTTACACTACAATTATAAATAGAATGTAAAAAGGCACCAAAACCCCCATTATGGGTTACACGGTACAACTGTGACTTTACAGTGAACTATGTTCCAAATATAATAATTTTTATGATGTGTCCTACTCTGTGGACAGATGCAGGGAGGAGTAAGAGCTGGAGGAACCTACAAGTATCTTACAAAACCTAATAGTAATATAAAAAAGTGGAGCGCTATGAATACGTGCACAAGCTAGAACATACAAAAGTCCTCAATCATGAATCCATATTTTGGTGAAATATTGGAAAAAATTAGAAAAACCAGAGGAGTGACTTCCACCAGTATATAAAATAAATAAAATATAAAATAAACAATGTGCGAAGAGTCCTCAATTCAGAGTCCATATATAGTGAAATATTAGAGAAACTTTTCTGTTATACACAGACCTTCAGGAAGGTGTCGCCGGAACCATCGCCATTCCTACTATAGTACCCAGAACGGGATGTTTGTATCTCTCCATCCTCCTACCACCACCAGGGTACACTGTGAATATCTCTGGAGTCTATTGCTTGGAGTCGGTGTTCCAGCTGTTGGTACCCTACAAGACACTGGATATATCTTCTGCGTCTGGTAGGTCCGTATAAGAGCTGTCCAGCCCTACTATTTGTGGTGTGGTAGGGGATCCACTATGTTGAGGTGATGTGAAAAACTCTGTGAGTTTCTTTGGTGGGCGGTATTCTTTACGTTTACGGGCTGATGCTGACATTATATAGAGGTTCTCTGAGCTGTGATTAAGTTAGTATTTGAGAGTAGCGTTAGGAGTGACGTTAAAGCTTTTTAGTCTCCGAACGGTGTAGTGCCCAGGGATTAGCAGGGCATTATGTACATCTAGACGGTGCTCCTAGGGAGAAGGGTGAAGCATGTGAGGTACTCAGCATATATGGACTGGAGGCTCAATATGGCCGACTCCTGTGGGCCTATGGTCGCTTATATTTTGTGGTGAATACAGTTGAGACAGTGGCTCTATCAATGTAGTAACAGTTTCTGATATTGATACTGTTGATTCTGATAAAGAACCGCTGAATACTTTGATCCTGCAGCTATCAGGGAGCGCGATTTGGGTGTGCCAAGATGGCGTCTGTGGAGGCCGCGGGTAAGCCTCGGGCTCGATTTCCGGATGGGAGTGCTGCGCGCTGCTATGTAGTCTAGACTGGCGCTTCTTTTTTAGATTTCCGAGCCTCCAATGTCAGGCCAGGTGATGTGCCCCACTATTAGTTGCTGAGTTTATGTCGGCCTTGTATTTGGGTCGTGTATATGAGCTGGAGTGTGGGCAAGTCGCTAGGCCGCGATCGGCGGGCCGCGTTGTCCTCGGCGCTCCGATTGAGCGTGCTATCGGCTCGGTAACCCCACCAGGATGTAGAGTAGGAGGTGTATGTAAATGCTGGGTGTAGGAAAGCTCTCACCCGTCCTTGAATTTCGACGATTTTGCCGAATTAGGTGTCTGTGGACCAGGAGCTTCTCCAAAGACGTCTGCCTGTGTCCGTGTCTAGCCACGCCCCCGACACTGGATATATCTGACCTGTGGAACCAACATCTGTGGGGTGATTGATGTCGGATGTGGATCCGTGTTGCCCTTGACGGGGTCTGTTCCCATGCCACTGATTTGATCAAGTGTGTTTAATATACATTCTGGTAAGAGTACCCTAGCCTTATATGGTGATGGTGGATGGTACACGTGGGTGCTTCAGGTGGAACTGAAGATTTCATATTATTATATGCGGTGGAAGAAACTATTCAAGTTTCTCTAATATTTCACTATATATGGACTCTGAATTGAGGACTCGTCGCACATTGTTTATTTTTTGTTTCAATGTTTCTATTGAGATTTAACGAGATATGGAAGGGTTACAGGGTAACATTAGCCGTGGTTGGTATTGATATAACCACTACATTGTAAAATCTACAAACAGTAAACAATAAAACGAGAAAGAATATTAAGGAAGCTTGCCTGAGGTTCTGTATGATCTTATAGGTTTAGTTGTGATTTGGTTCAATAGCTAAGTTGGTGGAGGGTCAGGAGTTTCTATAGTCAAACAATATGTGTGAGCCCCAGACACCCCTAATGGGAACCTGCTGAGTCAAGTAGGGGGACTCACCTAAAGCCAGATGAATAAGTGCCCTCAAATTGTTTGGGGGAGCTTCAATTTTGTAAGAACCTCAAGTAGCTTTAACAACTTTATGGAACGCTAGTTGTAACATTTATATTAACCTATAGTTGTGAACAGGTACATAGGTAGCAGGTCGTGGTAGTCCATGTAATCCTTCTTGGAGATGAGGAGGGGGAGAGGGACTAGGGGGGATTAAGGAGGTGTAAGGTGATAGGGGGTGGGTGGTTCAGGATAGGTTGAGGATAAGTTGGTGCCGGTTCAGAGGTAGGTTGTTCTTTAAGAGATAGTAGTGAGCGGGAGAGGCGATTATCTACCTCTTATAATTAAGGTTCCATCACTGTCGGTATTATTTGCATTGAGGGCACATTGTTTATTTTATATTTTATTTATTTTATATACCGGTGGAAGTCACTCTTCTGGTTTTTCAAATTTTTTCCAATATTTCACCAAAATATGGATTCATGATTGAGGACTTTTGTATGTTCTAGTTTGTACACGTATTCATAGCGCTCCACTTTTTTATATTACTATTACGTTTGCAATTTGGGAGGTTGCGGTGGTAGCTGCTTTTTCACATATATTTTTTTCACTAGCGCAATACTTGTATATCTCTTTTGATCTTACAAAACCTCCAAACCAAAAAAAAAATGAATTAGCTACGGATGCAATGTCGTTGGTTGTGGAAGAGTAGGGGTGCATGGTAAAGTTCTTATTCACAGTTGAGGTTTATGTAGACCACGATTGGTGCACTTAACTGCTCTACAGTATTTTGAAGGTTCTTGAAAGCAACTTTTAGATCTTGCTGTTTATTAATGGAGGACTATTTATAATTTTTTTCACCCAAGATTCACGCGATATTTACCTGCTGATCACAAGTTCAAAAATCCATATAAAGAAAGGACTTACCGCCTGAACCGCTGCCCTTTACTAGTGAAGTAGAAAAAAAGAAAACAAAGAAAGAAAGGATTTAGAAGAGCTCTAAGCATGGTTAATGTCATGTGTGGGCTATGAAATTGTATTTCTTCTGACAGGTTCCCTTTAATTTCATGGAGTAATTAGGTTATTAATTAGTTAGGACTGAGCTAGTGATTTTAGGGATGAAAGATTAAATATTCTACTTTATTCTGTTTAATTTACAATTAAAAATATAAAACTTAAAAAGGCAACTGAACCCCCCAGCTTGGGTTACATGATAGGACTGTGACATTACAGTGAATTATATTCCAAATATAGTTGTTGTTATTATTATGATGTGTCCTTCTCTCTGGACAGATGTGGGGAGGAGTAAGAGCTGGAGGTACCAGCAAATACCTTACAAATCCCCAAACCAAAAAAATTATTGGCTACAGATGCCATATCATTGGTTGTGGAAGAGTAGGGGGTTCATGGCAAAATTCTTAGTCAGAGTTGAGGTTTATGTAGACCAAGATTAGTGCACTTAAATGCTTTAGAGTACTTCCAAGGTTCTTGCAGAGAACTGTTGGATCCTGCTTGTAAGCCATGGAAGACTATTTATCAATGTTTTCACCTAAGATTCATACATCTTTTAATGGTATTAAATTGCACAAATGTGTGAATTATGGGTGACAGATGTGTGAATCTGCATCTCTTATTGTTAGATTGTAGACATAAAGCATACATAAACCAAAAAACAATATTTACAATATGTTTGGAATCATGATTCACTGTATAGAGTTTTCTTAAGAAAATAATTTGCAAACCTGCTGCAAAATATCTCACCTGGAGATCCTTAAAACAGCAGCACTTCCTATTGAAGGGTGACAACACTAGGCCATTGCCTCGAAACTAGCAGCAGTGTTGTCAGCCTGCTATGTGTGCTCTTTTAGTTGGCCATTGGGCTGTGTATTAGGTTTGCAGGAGGAATCTGGAGACCCAAGAAGCAGCCCAACAGCCAATGAATGGAGTGTGCATTGCAGGCTGCTAATTGTGAGGCAGAGGCTTAGCGCTGTCAACCTGCTACAGCTTGTGGTGCTATTGGGAGGATCTCCAGATAAGAAACTTTGAAAGAGATTCTCAAAGGAATGATTTCCTTAAGAAAACTATAAACAGTGAGGAATGGTACTGTACAGTACCAAACATATTGAAAAATAGATTTTGGGTTTACACTTTAAAATAGATTCAAACGATAATTGTATATCATTTAGTTTGCATTTTTTAACTTTTTTGCATTGCAGTGCTGCTGATCACAGGTTGACAAATCCATATAAAGAAAGCACTTATCACCTGGACCGCTTCCTTTTTCTAATGAAGTAGATAAAAGAAAACAAAGTAAGAAAGGATTTAGAAGAGCTCTAGGCATAATTTTAGGGATGGAGGATGAGATATGCTACTTTATTTGGTATAAACTACAAAAAAATATAAAATGTCAACTGAACCCCAAGCCTGGGTTACATGGTATGACTGTGACATTACAGTGAACTATGTTCTAAATATAGTTATTTTTATGTTGTGTCCTTCTGTGTGGACATATGCAAGGAGGAGTAGCAGCTGGAGGAACCTGCAAGTACCTTATAAGACCTCCAAATGCAAAGATCTAAGTCACAGTTGAGGTCTTTGTACCTCACAATTGGGGAACTTAGAGTGTTACTAAACCAAAAAATGTTTTTTACCTTAATGCTTCGTTTGCAGTAAGGTAAAAAACTTTTTCAATTTCCCTGTGCCCCCCCTTCCCTGTGTGAAGAGTAAGAGAGGGGAGAGTGGATCAGCGCTGTGCACGGCTGAATCTATTCTCCCCTTACTTCCTCTTCACAAAGCATTAGAGAAGCATTGGCTCCTCCATTGGCTCTTGCTGCTGTCAATCAATTGCAGAGAAGAGGAAGTGGGGGGTGAGCCTAAGTCCCGCTGTGTATGTCTATGGAGGATGCATCCATAGACACACAGGTCGGGAGCGCGCGGACGTTTGTTCCCATAGCAAGCGGCTGGCCATTCAAAGAAGAGGAGGAGCCAAGATAACCGCCTGGGACCCCAGAAGAGAAGGATTGTGGCCACTCTTTGTAATACCACTACACAGAGCAGGTATGTATAACATGTTTGTTATTTTAATTTTTTTTTAAAAAAACTGACTTTAGTAACACTTTAACTGCTCTACAGTACAGGTTTTTGAAAGCAAATTTTAGATCCTGCTTGTTAGCAATAGAGGACTATTTATATATATTTTTTTTTCACCCAAGATTCACACAACATTCACCTGCTGATCACAGCTTCAAAACTCCATATAAATAAAAGACTTACCGCCTGAATGACTGCCTTTTTCTAATGAAGTAGAAAAAAAGGAAAACAAAGTAAGAAAGGATTTAGAAGAGCGCTAAGCATAGTTAATGTCATGTGTGGGGCATGCTATTTTATAACCTCTGACAGGTCCCCTTTAATTGCATGGAGGAATTAGGTAAGGAGCTAGTAGTTAGGGCTGGGCCGGTGATTTTAGGGATGGAGGATGAGATATACTACTTTATTCTGTTTAAATTACAATTAAAAATATAAAACATAAAAAGGCAACTGAACCCATAGGTGAGATTACATGGTAGGACTGTGAGAAAATCAGACTTTGGCTGCACATTGCATTGAGGGATACAGAGGGAGGGAGTTGCAGATCTGCACATGCCTTGCAAGTACCTTTTATATCCTCAACACCCCAAAAATAATTGCCCAGCAATGCAGAGTCATACGTTTTGGGATAGAGTACAAAGGAGTTTCAGATTGAGATGAAATCAAGGAATATGAGGTGGAGCTCCCTTAGTTCCCTAAGATTATATGAAAAACATAAAGGGTAGCTTACAGGAACCTTTGCTACCCGCTCCTTAGACATTGTTAGCACCCCTTACCTCTGACAGGTTCAATTAAATTACATTGAGGAATCAAATATTAAAGCTTGGTTCATTGATATAACACGTACATTTGCTGCATAACCATGCTGTGTTGGGCTGGTGATATTAGGGATGGAGGATGAGATATGCTACTTTATTTTCTTATACTACAATTATAAATAGAAGGTAAAAAGGCAGCAAAACCCCCAGCATGGACTACACGGTACAACTGTGGCTTTACAGTGAACTATGTTCCAAATATAATAATTTTTATGATGTGTCCTACTCTGTGGACAGATGCAGGGAGGAGTAAGAGCTGGAGGAAGCTGCAAGCATCTTACAAAACCTCCAAACCAAAAAAAATGAATTGGCTACGGATGCAATGTCGTTGGTTGTGGAAGATTAGGCTGTGCATGGTAAAGATCTTAGTTGAAGTTTATGTAGACCAGGATTGGTGCACTTAACTGCTCTACAGTACTTTGAAGGTTCTTGAAAGCAACTTTTAGATCTTGCTGTTTATTAATGGAGGTCTATTTATCCTTTTTTTCACCCAAAATTCACACAACATTCACCTGCTGATCACAGGTTCAAAAATCCATATAAAGAAAGGGCTTACCACCTGAACCGCTGCCCTTTACTATTGAAGTAGAAAAAAAGAAAACAAAGTAAAAAAGGACTTAGAAGAGCTCTAAGCATGGTTAATGCCATGCTGTGCTATTTTATTTCTTCTGACAGGTTCCCTTTAATTTCAAGGAGGAATTAGGTTAGGAGAAAGTTAGGACTGAGCTGGTGATTTTAGGAGTGGAATATTAAATATTCTACCTTATTCTGTTTACTTTACAATTAAAAATATAAAACAGAAAAAGGCAACTGAACCCCCCCCCCCACCCTAGCTTGGGTTACATGATAGGACTGTGACATTACAGTGAATTATATTCCAAATATAGTTATTATTATGATGTGTCCTTCTCTCTGGACAGATGTGGGGAGGAGTAAGAGCTGGAGGTACCTGCAAATACCTTACAAATCCCCAAACCAAAAAAACAATTGCCTACTGATGCCCTGTCGTTGGTTATGGAAGAGTATGGAATATAGTTATATTTATGTTGTGTCCTTCTCTGTGGACTTATGCAGGGAGGAGTAACAGCTGGAGGAGCCTGCAAGTACCTTATAAGACCTTCAAATGGTAAAGATCTAAGTCACAGTTGAGGTTTTTGTAACTCAGGATTGGTGAACTTAAATTGATAGTAAACCTAAAAATGCTTTTTACCTTAATGCTTTGTTTGCAGTAAGGTAAAAAACATTTTCAATTTCCCTGTGCCCCCCCCCCCCTTTCCCTGTGTGAAGAGTAAAAGAGGGGAGAGTAGATCATCGCTGTGCACGGCTGCCTCTATTCTCCCCTTACTTCCTCTTCACACAGCATTAGAGAAGCATTGGCTCCTCCATTGGCTCTTGCTGCTGTCAATCAAATGCAGAGAAGAGGAAGTGGGGGGCCAGCCTAAGTCGCGCTGTGTAAGTCTATGGAGGATGCATCCATAGACACACAGGTTGGGAGCGCACGGACGTTTGTCCCCATAGCAAGCGGCTGGCTATTCAAAGAAGAGGAGGAGCCAAGATCACCGCCTGGGACCCCAGAAGAGGAGGATCGGGGCCACTCTCTGCAATAACACTACACAGAGCAGGTATGTATAACATGTTTGTTATTTTAATTTAAAAAAAAACCTGACTTTAGTAACACTTTAACTGCCCTACAGTACTTTGAAGGTTCTTGAAAGCAAATTTTAGATCCTGCTTTTTAGCAATAGAGGACTATTTATATACTTTTTTCACCCAAGATTCACACAACATTCACCTGCTGATCACAGGTTCAAAACTCCATATAAATAAAAGACTTACCGCCTGAATGGCTGCCTTTTTCTAATGAAGTAGAAAAAAGAAAACAAAGTAAGAAAGGATTTAGAAGAGCGCTAAGCATGGTTAATGTCATGTGTGGGCCATGCTATTTTATAACCTCTGACAGGTTTCCTTTAATTGCATGGAGGAATTAGGTAAGGAGTTAGTAGTTAGGGCTGGGCCGGTGATTTTAGGGATGGAGGATGAGATATGCTACTTTATTCTGTTTAAATTGCAATTAAAAATATAAAACATAAAAAAGGCAATTGAACCCCCAGGTGGGATTACATGGTAGGACTGTGAGAAAATCAGACTTTGGCTGCACATTGCATTGAGGGATACAGAGGGAGGGAGTTGCAGATCTGCACATGCCTTGCAAGTACCTTGTATATCCTCAACACCCCAAAAAACAATTGTCCAGCAATGCAGAGTCATAAGTTTATGGGATAGAGCAGAAAGGAGTTTCAGATTGAGATAAAATCAAGGAATATGATGGTGGAGCTCCCTTAGTACCCTAAAATTATATGAAAAACAAAAAGGGTAGCTTACAGGAACCTTTGCTATCCCCTCTTTAGACATTGTTAGCACCCCTTACCTCTGACAGATTCAATTAAATTACATTAAGGAATCAAATATTAAAGCTTGGTTCATTGATATAACACGTACATTCGCTGCATATCCATGCTGTGTTGGGCTGGTGATTTTAGGGATGGAGGATGAGATATGCTGCTTTATTTTGTTTAAATTACAAAAAAATATAAAATATAAAAAGTCAATTGAACCCCAAGCCTGGGTTACATGGTATGACGGTGACACAACAGTGAACTATGTTCCAAATACAGTTATATTTATGTTGTGTCCTTCTCTGTGGACTTATGCAGGGAGGAGTAGCAGCTGGAGGAACCTGCAAGTACCTTATAAGACCTTCAAAGGCAAAGATCTAAGTCACAGTTGAGGTTTTTGTACCTCAGGATTGGTGAACTTAAAGTGTTGCTAAACCTAAAAATGTTTTTTACCTTAATACTTTGTTTGCAAAAGGGTAAAAAATGTTTTCAATTTCCCTGCCCCCCCCGTGTGAAGAGTAAGAGAGGGGAGAGTAGATCATCGCTGTGCACGGCTGCCTCTATTCTCCCCTTACTTCCTCTTCACACAACAATAGAGAAGCAATGGCTCCTCCTTTGGCTCTTGCTGCTGTCAATCAAATGCAGAGAAGAGGAAGTGGGGGGGGCCAGCCTAAGTCCCGCTATGTAAGTCTATGGAGGGTGGCTCCATAGACACACAGGTAGGGCACACGCGGGCGTTTGTCCCCATAGCAAGCGGCTGGCTATTCAAAGAGGAGGAGGAGCCAAGATTGCTGCCTGGGACCCCAGAAGAGAAGGACTGGGGCCACTCTGTGCAATACCACTACACAGAGCAGGTATGTACAACATGTTTGTTATTTAAATTTTTTTTAAAAACTGATTTTAGTAAAACTTTTACTGCTCTACAGTACTTTGAAGGTTCTAGAAAGTACATTTTAGATCCTGCTGTTTAGGAGGACTATTTATAATTTTTTTTCACTCAAGATTCACACAACATTCACCTGCTAAACTCCATATAAAGTAAAGACTTACCACCTGAATGGCTGCCTTTTTCTAATGAAGTAGAAAAAAAGAAAACAAAGCAAGAAAGGATTTAGAAGAGCACTAAGCATGGTTAATGTCATGTGTGGGCCATGCTATTTTATTTCTTCTGACAGGTTCCCTTTAATTTCATGGAGGGATTAGGTTATTAATTAGTTAGGACTGGGCTGGTGATTTTAGGAATGAAATATTAAATATTCTACTTTATACTGTTTAATTTACAATTAAAAATATAAAACAGAAAAAGGCAACTGACCCCCCCCCAGCTTGGGTTACATGATAGGACTGTGACATTACTGTGAATTATATTCCAAATATAGTTATTATTATGATGTGTCCTTCTCTCTGGACAGATGTGGGGAGGAGTAAGAGCTGGAGGTACCTGCAAATACCTTACAAATCCCCAAACCAAAAAAACAATTGGCTACAGATGCCATATCATTGGTTGTGGAAGAGTAGGGGGTTCATGGCAAAATTCTTATTCAGAGTTGAGTTTATGTAGATCAGGATTGGTGCACTTAAATGCTTTAGAGTACTTCCAAGGTTCTTGCAAACAACTGTTGGATCCTGCTTGTAAGCCATGGAAGACTATTTATCAATGTTTTCACCTAAGATTCATACATCTTTTAATGGAATTAAATTGCACAAATGTGTGAATTATGGGTGGCAGATGTGTGAATCTTCATCCCTTATTTACTATATAGTAGACATAAGGCATACATAAACCAAAAAACAAAATTTACAATATGTTTGGAATCATGATTTACTGTAGAACGTTTTCTTAAGAAAATAATTTGCAAACCTGCTGCAAAATATCTCACCTGGAGATCCTTAAAACAGCAGCACTTCCTGTTGAAGGGTGACAACACTAGGCCATTGCCTCGAAACTAGCAGCACTGTTGTCAGCCTGCTATGTGTGCTCTTTTAGTTGGCCATTGGGCTGTGTATTAGGTTTGCAGAAGGAATCTGGAGACCCAAGAAGCAGCCCAACAGCCAATAATTGGAGTGAGCATTGCAGGCTGCTAATTGTGAGGCAGAGGCTTAGTGCTGTCAACCTGCTACAGCTCGTGGTGCTATTGGGAGGATCTCCAGATAAGAAACTTTGAAAGAGATTCTCAAAGGAATGATTTCCTTAAAAAAACTATAAACAGTGAGGAATGGTACGGTACAGTACCAAATATATTGAAAAATAGATTTTGGGTTTACACTTTAAAATAGATTCAAACCATAATTGTGTATCATTTAGTTTGCATGTTTTAACTCTTTTGCATTTCAGTGCTGCTGATCACAGGTTGACAAATCCATATAAAGAAAGCACTTATCACCTGGACCGCTTCCTTTTTCTAATGAAGTAGAAAAAAGAAAATAAAGTAAGAAAGGATTTAGAAGAACTCTAAGCATGGTTAATGTCATGTGTACGTGCATTGAAAGAACCATTTATATCATCAAAGCCTGAAAAATGAATGGCCACCAATGGAGAGTCATAAGTTTGTGAGATAGCACAGAAAGGAGTTTGAAATTGGGATCAAATCAAGGAGTATGATGGTGGAGCTCCCTTGGTGCCCTATAATTGTATGAAAGACATAAAGGGTAGCTTACAGGAACCTTTGCTACAAGCTATTTAACATTCTTAGCACTCCTTATCCCTGACAGGTTCCCTTTAATTACATGGAGGATTCAAAACTTCAAGCTTGGTTCATTGATATAACACGTACATTCGCTACATATCCATGCTGTGTTGGGCTGGTGATTTTAGGGATGGGGGGATGAGATATGCTACTTTATTTTGTTTAAATTACAAAAAAAAATAAAATATAAAACATTAACTGAACCCCAAACCTGGGTTACATGGTAGGACTGTGACATTACAGTGAACTATGTTCTAACTATAGTTATATTTATGTTGTGTCCTTCTCTGTGGACTTATGCAGGGAGGATTAACAGCTGGAGGAACCTGCAAGTACCTTATAAGACTTCCAAATGGTAAAGATCTAAGTCACAGTTGAGGTTTTTGTAACTCAGGAATGGTGAACTTAAAGTGTTACTAAACCTAAAAATGTTTTTTACCTTAATGCCTTGTTTGCAGTAAGGTAAAAAACATTTTCAATTACCCTGNGTCCCCCCCCCCCCCCCGTGTGAAGAGTAATAGAGGGGAGAGTAGATCAGCGCTGTGCACGGCTGCCTCTATTCTCCCCTTACTTCCTCTTCACACAGCATTAGAGAAGCATTGGCTCCTCCATTGGCCGTGCTGCTGTCAATCAAATGCAGGGAAGAGGAAGTGGGGGGCCAGCCTAAGTCGCGCTGTGTAAGTCTATGGAGGATGCATCCATAGACACACAGGTCGGGAGCGCACGGACCTTTGTCCCCATAGCAAGCGGCTGGCTATTCAAAGAAGAGGAGGAGCCAAGATCACCGCCTGGGACCCCAGAAGAGGAGGATCGGGGCCACTCTGTGCAATAACACTACACAGAGCAGGTATGTATAACATGTTTGTAATTTTAATTAAAAAAAAAACCTGAATTTTAGTAACACTTTAACTGCTCTACGGTACTTTGAAGGTTCTTGAAAGCAAATTTTAGATCCTGCTTTTTAGCAATAGAGGACCATTAATATATATTTTTTTCACCCAAGATTCACACAACATTCACCTGCTGATCACAGGTTCAAAACTCCATATAAATAAAAGACTTACCGCCTGAATGACTGCCTTTTTCTAATGAAGTAGAAAGAAAGAAAACAAAGTAAGAAAAGATTTAGAAGAGAGCTAAGCATGGTTAATGTCATGTGTGGGCCATGCTATTTTATAACCTCTGACAGGTTACCTTTAATTGCATGGAGGAATTAGATAAGGAGTTAGTAGCTAGGGCTGGGCCGGTGATTTTAGGGATGGAGGATGAGATATACTACCTTATTCTGTTTAAATTGCAATTAAAAATATAAAACATAAAAAGGCAACTGAACCCCCAGGTGGGATTACATGGTAGGACTGTGAGAAAATCAGACTTTGGCTGCACATTGCATTGAGGGATACAGAGGGAGGGAGTTGCAGATCTGCACATGCCTTGCAAGTACCTTTTATATCCTCAACACCCCATAAAAATAATTGCCCAGCAATGCAGAGTCATACGTTTGTGGGATAGAGCAGAAAGGAGTTTCAGATTGAGATAAAATCAAGGAATATGATGGTGGAGCTCCCTTAGTACCCTAAAATTATATGAAAAACAAAAAGGGTAGCTTACAGGAACCTTTGCTATCCACTCTTTAGACATTGTTAGCACCCCTTACCTCTGACAGATTCAATTAAATTACATTGAGGAATCAAATATTAAAGCTTGGTAAATTGATATAACACGTACATTTGCTGCATAACCATGCTGTGTTGGGCTGGTGATTTTAGGGATGGAGGATGAGATATGCTACTTTATTTTGTTTAAATTACAAAAAAATATCAAATACAAAAAGTCAACTGAACCCCAAGCCTGGGTTACATGGTATGACAGTGACATTACAGTGAACTATGTTCCAAATACAGTTATATTTATGTTGTGTCCTTCTCTGTGGACTTATGCAGGGAGGAGTAACAGCTGGAGGAACCTGCCAGTACCTTATAAGACCTCCAAAGGCAAAGATCTAAGTCACAGTTGAGGTTTTTGTACCTCAGAATTGGTGAACTTAAAGTGTTACTAAACCTAAAAAAGTTTTTTACCTTAATGCTTTGTTTGCAATAAGGTAAAAAATGTTTTCAATTTCCCTGCCCCCCCCCCCCCATTCCCTGTGTGAAGAGTAAGAGAGGGGAGAGTAGATCAGCGCTGTGCACGGCTGCCTCTATTCTCCCCTTACTTCCTCTTCACAAAGCAATAGAGAAGCAATGGCTCCTCCTTTAACTCTTGCTGCTGTCAATCAAATGTAGTGAAGAGGAAGTGGGGGGGCAGGCCTAAGTCCCGCTATGGCTCCATAGACACACAGGTCGGGAGCGAGCAGATGTTTGTCCCCATAGCAAGCGTCTGGCTATTCAAAGAGGAGGAGGAGCCAAGATTGCCCCCTGGGACCCCAGAAGAGAAGGACTGGGGCCACGCTGTGCAATACCACTACACAGAGCAGGTATGTATAACATGTTTGTTATTTTAATTTTTTTTAAAAACTGATTTTAATAACACTTTAACTGCTCTACAGTACTTTGAAGGTTCTAGAAAGTACATTTTAGATCCTGCTGTTTAGGGGGGCTATTATGGAGGACTATTTATAACTTTTTTTTTCACCCAAGATTCACACAACATTCACCTGCTAAACACAGCTTCAAAACTCCATATAAAGTAAACACTTACCGCCTGAATGGCTGCCTTTTTCTAATGAAGTAGAAAAAAAGAAAACAAAGTAAGAAAGGATTTAGAAGGGCGCTAATTAGGTTAGGTGTTAGTAGTTAGGGATGGGCCTGTGCTTTTAGGGATGGAGGATGAGATCTACTACTTTATTCTGTTTAAATTACAATTAAAAATATAAAACATAAAAAGGCAACTGAACCCCCCAGCTTGGGTTACATGATAGGATTGTGACATTACAGTGAACTATGTTCCAAATATAGTTATTTTTATGTTGTGTCCTTCTCTGTGGACTTATGCAGGGAGGATTAACAGCTGGAGGAACCTGCAAGTATCTTATAAGACCTCCAAATGGCAAAGATCTAAGTCACAGTCGGTGGACGGCTCCATAGACACACAGGTCAGGAGTGCGTGGACATTTGTCCCATAGCAAGCGGCTGGCTATTCAAAGAGCAGGAGGAGCCAAGATTGCCGCCTGGGACTTCAGAAGAGAAGGATTGATGCCACTCTGAGCAATATCACTGCACAGAGCGGGTATGTATAACATGTTTGTTATTTTAATTTAAAAAATACTGATTTTAGTAACACTTCTTTAACTGCTCTACAGTACTTTGAAAGTTCTAGAAAGTACATTTTAGACCCTGTTGTTTATAATATTTTTTTCACCCAAGATTCACACAACATTCACCTGCTGATCACAGCTTCAAAACCCCATATAAATAAAAGACTTACCGCCTGAATGACTGCCTTTTTCTAATGAAGTAGAAAAAAGAAAACAAAGTAAGAAAAGATTTAGAAGAGCGCTAAGCATGGTTAATGTCATGTGTGGGGCATGCTATTTTATAACCTCTGACAGGTTACCTTTAATTGCATGGAGGAATTAGATAAGGAGTTAGTAGCTAGGGCTGGGCCGGTGATTTTAGGGATGGAGGATGAGATATACTACTTTATTCTGTTTAAATTGCAATTAAAAATAAAAACATAAAAAGGCAACTGAACCCCCAGGTGGGATTACATGGTAGGACTGTGAGAAAATCAGACTTTGGCTGCACATTGCATTGAGGGATACAGAGGGATGGAGTTGCAGATCTGCACATGCCTTTCAAGTACCTTTTATATCCTCAACACCCCAAAAAATAATTGCCCAGCAATGCAGAGTCATAAGTTTGTGGGATAGAGCAGAAAGGAGTTTCAGATTGAGATAAAATCAAGGATTATGATGGTGGAGCTCCCTTAGTACCCTAAAATTATATGAAAAACATAAAGGGTAGCTTACAGGAACCTTTGCTATCCGCTCTTTAGACATTGTTAGCACTCCTTACCTCTGACAGATTCAATTAAATTACATTGAGGAATCAAATATTAAAGCTTGGTAAATGGATATAATATGTACATTTGCTGCATAACCATGCTGTGTTGGGCTGGTGATTTTAGGGATGGAGGATGAGATATGCTGCTTTATTTTGTTTAAATTACAAAAAAATATAAAATATAAAAAGTCAACTGAACCCCAAGCCTGGGTTACATGGTATGACTGTGACATTACAGTGAACAATGTTCCAAATATAGTTATATTTATGTTGTGTCCTTCTCTGTGGACTTATGCAGGGAGGAGTAACAGCTGGAGGAACCTGCAAGTACCTTATAAGACCTCCAAAGGCAAAGATCTAAGTCACAGTTGAGGTTTTTGTACCTCAGAATTGGTGAACTTAAACTGTTACTAAACCTAAAAAAGTTTTTTACCTTAATGCTTTGCTTGCAATAAGGTAAAAAATGTTTTTACCCCCTGTCCCTTTAATTTTTGTAAAAAATGGAATAACGTTCGTTTCGTAATTCCATTTTTTGAA
>BLSH010005646.1:28774-40072 GCA_018402905.1 Glandirana rugosa | reverse complement strand
GAGCTTTTCCTCCCTATCACATCTGAGCAGTCCATGTCACTATGGGGTCACATATGTGAGTGTATACACAGTGGGAAATGACAGCCCACTCCCTCCCTCCTCATCCATGCCCACTAAACACCCTGTGACTGGCAGAAATCCATCCACACCATGCTATTGCCAAAAATAATATTTTATTTTAAATATATATCTGTAGGATAATTAAAAGCAGTTTATTGATATTATTTATTTAATTTTACTCTGTGTTCCAAAAGATGTTTTTTATTTTTATTTTGAACATGTGACCAGATCAGAGGAATAGAAGCTCCCTCTGCCACTGCTTCCTTGCAGACAGGCTGGGAAAGAGCTGGGCCATATGACAGCTGTATATCGATAAGGAAAAAGGTACTTTCTTATTAAAATGATTGCAGTACCATCATACACATACAAAAGGGAAGGGGTAATGTAAATTAAACAGTGTGTGTTTGGTATAATTGTAACAGGTTTAGTAAAAATATATCAGATATTGAGCATTATACATTTATTTTTATATGATATATTTATTAGTAATAAAAGTAGAATTATAACAGAGCTTAATTAAAAATACATATGATTCTTTAGACGTACACCCCAGCTGCAGTGCCAGAGGTGGACGGCCTGGCTAGTCAGTTTATGACCTTAGTAAATCAGGCCCTGTGTCTCGTTCAAGCTTCTCCTGTTTGTTTCTTTTGTTCTACAATTGCACAATCATTTTCTGTCAGATGTTGTAACTGCGCAGCAGTGGAGTGATTTATGGCTGACTGCTTTAACAGCTGGTTTTGAAATTCAACCAGCTCCGTAGTGGATTGCAAGCAGCATTTATTGCAAGTTTTGTTCAGGATTTCACATTTTTTTCCCTTAACTCGTTATTCATCATAGGTGTGGAGATCAGAGTTATTTAATTACTCTAAATAAATAACATTGATACTGTTAGTAATAATAATATGTAAAAGAAAAAAGCTGCTAAATTCTGGTAATGTGCAGCTCTTTGCCATGCACCCTTTATGCTATTTCTATTAGCATTTGTAGATATACTGCTCAGAACCAAAACGCACACACATACACACAATATTGTTAAAAGTATTGGGACACCTCCCTTTACACGCACATGAACTTTAATGGCATCCCAGTCTTAGTCCGTAGGGTTCAATGTTAAGTTGACCCACCCTTTGCAGCTATAACAGCTTCAACTCTTCTGGGAAGGCTGTCCACAAGGTTTAGCAGTGTCTATGGGAATGTTTGACCATTCTTCCAGAAGCGCATTTGTGAGGTCAGGCATTCATGTTGGATGAGAAGGCCTGGCTTGCAGTCTCCGCTGTAATTCATCCCAAAAGTGTTCTATCGGGTAGAGGTCAGAATTCTGTGCAGGCCAGTCAAGTTTCTCCACCTCAAACTCGCTCATCCATGTTTTTATGGACCTTGCTTTGACCACTGTTGCAAATTATTTGGTGGAGGGGGGTTATGGTGTGTTAAGTTCACCTTTGTTTTTTTTTCTCTAAATTTTAGCTCCCATATGTACCAATATGCCATTAACCTCCCTGGCGGTATGATTAGTTCAGATTTTTGGTGCTGAAAGCGGTACGATTATTTTGCATGGAAATTTGGTGTTTTATATTGTAGTATAATTCTGAGGAATAACTCACTTAATTCTGTCCAAACCAGAGTCTAGTAGACATCCCGGGTATGATAAAGTTTGAAACACGAAATCATAAATTATAATATAATAAATAACTATAAATAATTATCAGAAATAATAACGTAATAGCAATAAAATTTATTCAATAATGTAATCAAACCAAAAACACTGAAATTTGCTCATTTGCAGAATTGTCGCTGTCGTCACTTTCAGTTTCTGATGATAAATTTCCCCAAAAATCAGTATCACTCAATTCTGCAAATGATTCTTATTTACTATCGGTGTTTTCTAGCCGATCAAAAAACACTTTTGACGTAAAGGGACACTTTGTGGTTGCCATGGACATTCTCAAGTTTCCAGGCAGAAAGAATGACATATATAATATAAAAGTGCATGCAGGGCACTGGGCAAACCACTAGGGACAAAGGGGATGTGAAATGTTTTCATACAGTTATGTAATCTATAAGATTACAGTGTACTGTATGCTTACTGTGTGTTTCACTATTTGAATTTCCCGCCGGTCTCCGTCCCCGTGCGACACGACGCTCGCAGGGAATGGAGCCCGGCACACAGAGGCATTGGGCGGAGGGACAGACACGCTGACACCGTGGGATGACATCGCTGGATCCAGGGGACAAGGTGAGTAATGCAGCCTGGATCCAGCAATGCAATCCCGAGTGTGGCTCGGGGTTACCGCTAATGGTACTAAAATTCCACCCCGAGCCACACTCGGGATTACCGCCAGGGAGGTTAATGTGCTTCTTTTGCAAAAATTAAATAGCTTTAATTCTACACATGCTTAGCTCACTCTCATCATAGCTGTTTAAACACACTGCTCAATCACTTCTGCCTTACTTTCTGGACAGACTATAGGTCATTACACAGGAAGGAGTTGACCAGCTGATCTCATTAGCGCACACCCTGCATCATCTACCCTCAGCTGGTCAACTCCTTCCTGTGTCATGACCTAAAGTCTGACCAGGAAGTAAGGCAGAAGTAAGTAAGAACAGTGTGTTTAAACAGCTATGAAAAGTGTGAGGTAACCCTGTGTAGAATAAATGGAAAGCTGTTTTATTTTTGCAAAATAAGTACATTAATGCTATATTGGTACACAGGGGAGCTGGAATTTAGAAAAAAAAAAGATGAACTTAGCCTTTAAGGCATCAGCATACCAAGACATTTTGGATAATTTCATGCTCCCAACTTTGTGGAAACAGTTTGGGGATGGCTCCTTCCTGTTCCAACATGGCTAACCAGTGCACACTGCAAGGTACACTTTAATCTCACAGCACTACTCTCTTCCCAGGTACTCTGACCACATCTCCACCCTAAGATCATACAATAAGCATTGAAATTGGTCAGCACTCCTGGATCTTGTCTTTAAAACTTTGTGGCATCCTTTTTTAAGCTGAATGCTATTTGTTAACCTTTTAAGATCTAGTTGTACCAACCAGTTTTAGTATCCTTTGGATGAACATTTTCTAAGCCTGAAAAGGACCAGTAAAATAGGAAAATGTTCTATATAAAAGAAGTGGTTCTAAAGCTGACCATACATGGATTGAAATTTGGTCTGTTCAGTGGAGACTGGACAAATTTCAATCCATGTATGCGCACTTTGGTCTACCTATCGGCTTCTGTACAACCACCCTGTCAAAGTTTCCCTGCTCCATCAGCACTGCAGGCAATAGTTTGCACTGTGGGCAAAATCACGCTTTCTTGACATGCACTGAAACACACTGCCCTTTAGGAGATGTATGGTGGTGCCATTAATTCTTTATGGCGCTCCCACGCATCTGCTAACATGCATGAAAACACATAAGGTTTGGTGTGGCATCATTTTGCAAAATAATCAGGGACTTATTTTGCATGTTCCCCACACGTAGTGTTGCCCATTAAAATGAATAGGCTGCCCTACACACAAGGTGTTGGAATGCATAGAAGTTGCACAGCAACACTTGTGCACTCTGATGCACCTGCATAGTGTAAATGGAGCCTAAATTTGACGTTTTTCTATACATGGATTGTTACAAAAGAAAATGCAGTATACAAGTAGGATGTCTAAACCTATTTCTCCAGAGGAGAGCTAGGCAGGGGTAGTCTCTCTCTGGTCCAGTTTGCACTTACAATGGAATATATTTCAGTAGAATATTGACTGAAATTCCAAAGAATATATATATATTAGACTAAAAGGATTCCTAGAAATATTACTCTGTTTCATTGACTCATACAAAGTTAGTTACCCCAGTAGCTCAGACATTTTTAGACCTATTTCAAAATAAATTGAAATTGAAAATAAACACCTTGGGAATTATTGAAGATTAAACAGATACTGAATTTCCTATACTGTATTTTTTGTACTGGCCAATTGCTATTTCTAAAAAGAAAACTCTCTATCCTTTCTATCTATCTCCCCCTCAACTACCTACCCAGATATCAGAGTAATCACAACTTTGGCACACCTTTGCCCATCAATGTTCCTCTACCATATTAAAATAACAGGCTGCAGATATTGACCATTACATTTTGGCTGCCCCTCTTAGAAGTTAATTGTCAAAAATTGCCACAACTAGTACTTACCTAGTATGCTGACCCCCTTGGAGGACGTCCATAAATTGAAACAGGCATGGCAGCACAATAGTCCATGGGTGAGTGATGAGGACTGGATCATCATTTGGCACTACCCCTGACAAGGGCTGAGATAAGCAACTGTGCCCAAATTACATTAATTAGCATGAATTACAGAGAGTAAGACATATTATTAAATGTGAGTTTATGTGAAATCTCCATTAACTGATGTAAATAATAATTTAATTATAAATATATTTTAGAGAAAACAAACCTTTTTATTTTGCCAGCAAAATAAAGGACTCAACAGGACTCCTGTCCAGATTACCAAGTGACCTTTATGGGCGGTTACAACATATATATATATATATACCAGCTTTTGCATCACAATTACATATTTCCTCTCCTGGTTCTTTTAACCAATGATAAAGATATACATATTTAGAACTCGTTACGTATTTGTCACTGGGCAAGTTACACCTAAATTAATTTTACATTTCGTAGTTTGCTAAATATATGGCTAACTTCTGCTAACCAACAGTCCCACTAGGTTTCACAATTACTACCCCTTTTCTGTCTGATAACCAGCATTTACAGGAAAAGGAGGGGGAGGGATGCTGATGTAGGGGTTATTTGAAGCTCTGTACTCTATTTTGCAAGTAAAAACAATTTATTTAAAACAATTATTTTGTAACAATTCTCCATCTTGATCAAGTTCAGCCATTAGCCCCTAGCCCATAGCCCCCTAGCCTCTGCTATTACACTAGTTATTGGAGTGTATTCACATATACACCTAACCTAGTTAACAATCCTGCTGTCAGGAAACAACCGTTGCCCCTAAGATTCAGGTCTGGAAGCCTGTGCACGGGCGCACATAGCGTGTGCACGCGCATATGCACCGGCATTGGTGCCCAAACGGCCCATTTCAGAGGACAGCACCCTGCAACCAGTGCTGTCCATTCTACAGCGCTTGTGTGTTCCTGAGCCACCCGTTACCTGAGTATCTGTTCCTGTGACCCGGCTTGCCTTGACCCTGCTTTAATCTCTGCCTGCACTGACCTCGACTTCCACGACCACTCTTCTGCCTGCTCCTTTGTGCCTTTGCTGCCAGCCTGTTAATGAACTCTGCCTGTGCCTGACCATTCTTCTGCCTACTCCTTTTGTGCTGCAGTGCCAGCCAGTTGCCTAACCAGCCTGTACCACCATTCTGTCAAGAGCACGAGACCGGAGGAGCCACTTCAGTTGTCACCGGTGACCAGCTCAACCCTCATGCCATCCTCACTCCTAAACCTCCTGTCTGCTCTACCAGGGGTTCGGGAATCAGGGTCGTAAGAGAGGTTACTCCTGCATAAGTCAGACTCCACCACCAGGCACGTGACACCTGCTTTCCTAATTCCCTTATTAGAAATGATTTATATCCAGGGGGCCACTTTATGTTTGTGACATTTTTCTCCTAAGATCGCTTTTTTGTATGCCCACGTCAAAGCATGTGTGATTGGTGTACGATCTGGAAGGCACGAGGCTCTTCGAGGACATCCTGTGGACACTAGATGTACTAGCAGCCTTTGGTTGAATAGTATTTAAGGGTACTCCCCTTGGCCCCTCCTTGCTTTGAGGAAATCCGGTGATTGGCGGACGAAAAACGTCACCATTGGCACCTGGGTTGTCTTGGCTGACCCCTCCCTCCACCCCCCGCAGGGCTGTCTAACTGCTGCAACACTGCCGGACATTGTGGGATACTTTGGGAGCAACACGATCTTTCATACGGTATAAACAGTCTGGGCGGACTAACGGGATGGGCCACCTATGTGCATCAGACTGACAAACTTCTAGAATCGGCAACACTTGCAGGTGAGCCATGGTGGATGCCACAGATCCCCCTGTTCCAGTCCCTTCTCAGCCCACCAGTCCGCAACTACATCATTGTGCTTCAGGACTGTCATCATCACAGTCTATAAGGACTGTTATCAACCTAGTCCATTTGGATAGCACAGACTTTCACCCCATATTGCTCAGTGCAACTAACTTATTGGATAATAACTGCATCCCTGCATATTGCAGGTCATCATTCGGAGGCAGACTACCATCATCGGCATCACTTTTACACCTATCCCACCAGCGGCTTGCACAACCCGGGGTTTATTTTCTTCATACTCCACCTTACGCCCCTACCTTCCAACTGACTTAAGGACCTGTGAGCGAGGGTCCTACTTCCATATCTGATTGTCCTAGCCGGGTCATTCAGTCCACGGACCCATATTTGATCAGTTGTGGTGTATGCAAATGTGTATGGAGGTATACGAGTGAGGTTGGCCATTCCCCAGTTGTCATTTTTAATCAGTTGTTCCTATGGTGATTTTTTTGTACTATCTGTAAATTTTAATAGTTAATCAATAAAAGTGTTTTATAGCAAGAGTGTTCCCAGTAAAGCACCTTCTGTGATCTCTTTCACTTTTTTTTTTTTTTATTACCTTCCAGCATTGGGAACCACACCCTGTACATGGGTGAATTTGCTCGCTGGAGTGGCGCCTAATTGTGCAATCCCAGCAACTCAAATTATTTTGATTTATTCGGGTGACTAATTTATTTAATCTTCTAATTGTGAGGGGAGGCCTTGGATACTTCACTCTTGATGGCATGCCATCAAGACTGGAAGAGGACCTAATTTTAATAATGATGTCAAATTATTTTCTGACATGATTAAAGCCCATAGAATAGTGTGATGATCAGGTTGTCAACCTATTGGAACCTGATAGATAAAATAAATATTTACCTCAAGTGTTCACGATTTTACTCAGTTTATACCTCATGTATAGCAAATATACATCATTTTTCATTTGTCAAATTATTGCTCTAGCAAACTTTATACATCTTCTAGGAAGTTCCTGGAAAAATGTATGATATGCCAACTGCACTCAAAAATATGAGGCATTGTGAAAAAATTGACTACTCCATTAATACCTAATGAATTGTCTCTGCATCATTTGGAAGAGAGTGTAGTATCTTTTGTGACTATGTTAGTAACCTTTTCCTCTCATTCTGTCCATGTATTGTTGCAGTTACGTTACAGCAAAGGCATCATGGTCCAGATCCAGATATGAACCTGGGACCTCTACGGTGTCTGGCTGTATCTCTTCTGGTTGTGCCGCCTAAAATGCTGGACAGCTCCCTGCCTGATTCCTTTGACAACCTTGTGTCTTGTTTCTCGTGAACCGTGAGTGCTTGAGCTCCTCCCATGAACTTGCTAATTTAAGCCATGTCTCTGCACTTCCTGTTTGCCAGATTATTGAGCTTTCTCCAGCCGCTATCTTGCTCCTTTGTGTAACTGCAGTTGTCTTCAACTTTGCTACCACTCGTTACTGATGAGTGGTAGCGAGTGCGCTACATGTTGTTTCTTATATGTTTCATACGCTACCTGACTCCGGCTTCCTTTCTTACTGCTAGGGAAATCCTGAGGGCCGTGACATTAGCACACAATAACACATTAGCACACAGTGAAATCCATATTCACCCTCAGGAGTTCCGGTGAAGACCATTTAGTATAGACCCCTTCTGTCTTGGGTGTTTGTGTATTAATCCAACCTACTACTTATGAATCTTTAAATTGCTACAGCCACTGGCCCCCGAGCCTGACTCCAGACCATGATAAAGGGAGTAGGTGGAGGAGCATAGGCTTTACAATTGTGTGTGCTGTGTTTTATACTACTCTTTAAAAAAGACAATAATTATCAATCCAAAATCAATTAAAAAGCTCTAAATATCTACGGTTATTGATGCACGTAACAGAATAGCAACAAACAGTAATTTACACTACCAAAAAATAGAATTAAATACAGAATATTAAGAACCTTGAAAGCCAGCTGAAAAGTAAGGATGCTTTAGAACGGTCAACCCTTCCAGCAGGAGAGTAATAATCTCCAACTAAGATGCAAGTGCTAGAAGTAGTTGTTGTGGTGGCAACTGAGAAGGTGAATGCCAGTCATTCAGCAAGTTTGTTTTGTATACAGCTGGGTAGAGCCAATGCCAGAGTAAGAAATATACAAAGAGAGAGTGGTGGAGACTCTGAAAGTACGCCAACATCCCAGATATGGAAGCAAACTTATGAACCCTCCAACAAAAGGGACTTTGAGTCGTACACGGACTGGGTACACAAAAATAGTAAAAATAAATATATAATTTATTGATACACTTGTGTACAGAATAAAAAGAGCCTAAAAAAGACACAAGCACTACTAAAAACGAATGGACCACATGGACAAAACATGACAAAAAACACTAAACAACAACATATGGTGTAGTAGTAGTCGTGTACCCCCTGGAATGGAAACGAACTGCAAAATGTCCACACATCCAACGCATTTCGAGAAAGTAATGGTAAAGCTCTTCTTCGGGGATGCTGAGTGATGCACAAGGAGTTCTAAAGTGTACAAATAAAACAATAAATAACCAGATAGTTCACACATATGTAGAATGCATAGTGATAGATGGGTAGATGTGTAAAAATTGAAAATTAACACTAACCATTTGCCGGAAGGTAAGTCAAACAGATCACCATATGTGCTCCCAGGGTTGAGGGAGGGAGTGAATCTTCACAACAAGTCACAAAATATATAGTATACTGTTCAGATTGAGTTGGGAGATATATATCCTAGAGCTGGCTGGACCATACTTTATCTATGGAGGCAGCCAAAATGCATAGGTGAGAGGCCAGGTTGCCACTTATAAGTGTAGCTACTCGGGATTAAACCCAAATAGAAATGTCCAAGGTGTAGACACATTCTCTGTATGGGAAATTAAAGAGAATGTCCAAGGGGTCAAATAGATAAAGTAGGGTGAATATCACAAACTTGTTAAAAAAAATTAAGAGTAAGAAATAAATGTAGTTGAGGAGAGTTTCCAAGGGTAACTGCAAAGAGTCATCAAAACTGAGCATAAAGACCAGAACATGGAACAGAATCACAGCAATGGAGTTTTAGTTAGGTGACAACATCATAAAATAAAGTCAGTCAGTAAAAAGGCAGGGTTTGCCTCTACAAAATAACACACTTTATGCAGGCAACTTAAGAGTGGAACAGGTTACCCTTAAAAAGGTGGCAAAACTGATTTTGATCAGCAGTCTTGTAAAGTGTGTCATTTTGGAAGTGTTGTTCATTTGCAGAATTAGTTGTATTAAAAAAACAGAATAGGGAAAAAATCACGGCATGTACTAATTGTAAATCCAGATGAATAGAATAAAAAAAAACATAATTAAATATTCCAGTTCTCCATCTCAGATATACATGTACTGTAGATGAACAAATGCTACGGTAATTAAAATAAAGTTGCTGTTATATTATGTACTGATCTTGATACCGTGAATCAATAAACCCTCCGCAAGCAACCCATATTATTATTTTAAAACATTTTAGTCAAAGGACCATCCATTCCTGTTTACAAAATCAGCTCATCAGTCCATCTTACCATCCATCCTTCCATGTAAATAATACTCACAATTTACAGTATATCTGCTTGGAGTGCAGCTTTAAAGTGATGTTAAACCCAAAAGCAAACATTTTTTATGTTGCAGTTTACCAATGATTAGTGTTCTTTTTTAGGCTTTCTTCCCTTTATTTGGAATAAGCTGTCCTGCAGATGTAGCAGTTAAAGGGTTGAGACAAACCATTTAACACTGACAGGGGTGCTTACAATGATGAGATTTTATTTATTTATGTAAAACCTTTATCCAAAAGGAAGAAAACTGTTGCTAGTACATCTTACACTCCCCTCCCTCCAAATGAATGTAGCACTGTCCCCTTGGGGACTGCTTTGAAATGCCGGGTTCTCTGCATCACCCTGGCCCCTTGAACTCTCCAACTCCCCTGACACTCTGGGTTCATACATGATTTCAGATACATCTTAAACAAACACTAGGACACAAGTTATGAAGCTGTATTCTGAGATTTTACTAGAACAGCAGCACTGTACACAGAGGGGTTCTGAACACCTAGGTCTTGGATAGCAACCCAGATCCAGATGCAGAACTCCTTAAGAAACAGCTTAAAAAAAGTTAAAATTAGCTGTTACAAAACAAATACAGTACCTAAGCCACAAGCATATACTAAAAGCGAAAGATATTTCTTTGTATAATTACCAACCAGTAATATCAACTGGGATTTAGCACCACTCTAAAGGGATAGCACTGGCCGGCCTATACACGCTACTCTCCCTGAATAAGAGACTGAATAGTGTGAATAACGGGAAGAAGGCCTTCTGTTTTAGAGATGGTAGCAGTAATGTTCGGAAGGCAGGTCTGCTTACTCTTCACAGGCCATTGGAGCTCTTTAGATTTGTTTCCTAGTGGTAGCACAATGTTCTCCAATAGAAAGAATAGCCCAGGGGCGCATGCGCGGCGCGATGCAGGGCGGCGGCTCCTTCTAGAGACTCCGCGGCTGTACTCCGGGGAAACGGAGATTCCAGGGTTATAATCCCCACAAAACAATACAGCAAGTACCCACACCCCTGGCTGAATATCAGGTGCATGCCTGGAAACAACAAAACCTCGGTCGCGGTAAAACACTGTAGAAAAACGAAAAGAGGACCCTGGCCTCGTCTATACAACAGTTTAACGAAACTCTCGCCGCAAAAAAGCAAGGAAACAACAAAGGTCCGTACGTGGACTATAAGTCGGTCCCCACACCCATGAACGACATAACAAAACACCCCTAATATTGGGACCTTAGAGGCAAAGGGGCCTCATGTCGGCGCCTCAGAGATCTTCCTCGGCGGCGGGACGTAGCGCGGCGCGTACGCGGGGACCCGATAAGAAAGATAACCTCTTGTAACACGATGGTGATCCTTTGTTTAGATTTCTCGAGGTTACCGGACACTTCTCATTCGTCTGGACGGAAGGCTTGTAATGACGATGGTAGAGATTTTGTCTTCCGGAAGAAGGGCAATAAGTGTGATAAGTCAGAGAATAAGTCCCTCTCATCGCACATATCCGGCCGGTCACGATAGGGAAATCTCACCACGATTTAGGGTCAACTATAATGACCAACCATTAATATGTTTCTTTATAGAAAGCGAAAATCATATACGAA
>BLSH010005646.1:12094-24556 GCA_018402905.1 Glandirana rugosa | reverse complement strand
ACATTCTCCTAGAGGGAAGGGTTTGATCTCCACGCTATACAATTATATTCTCAATATCACTCTCCCAGACAAAACACAAGCGATGTTGAAGTGGGAATCGAATCTCAACCTCTCGATATCCATTAAAGACTGGTACAGAATGATAGATAACTCTCATAAATGTAATCATGCTACCGCTTTCAGAGAAACCCCGATAAAACTCCTTACTAGATGGTATCTTACACCTGCTAAAATAAATTTGATGTACCCATCCTCTTCCCAGAACTGCTTCAGAGGATGTAACTTATTAGGCACCACTCTTCATATCTTCTGGGATTGCGATCATGTTAAAGCTATCTGGAACTTAGCCAGGAGTAAAATTTCCAAATTTGTAAACAAACAAATCTCTCTTTCTCCTCAAGTATGCTTATTGTTTCAAACTATTCCAGATATCCCCACACAATGCTTAAGACTCATCCACTCCTTATTCAGTGCTATTTTATGGATGGTAGCTTGCAATTGGAGATCCAACAATTTACCCTGGCCTCAAGTCCTTCATAGAATGGACCAAATTAGAATCACAGAGTACATTTATCATACGTTACATGACTCCAGACATGTACACAAAGATAAGTGGTCCTACTGGGATATGATATGACATCCGCATCTTGTCATTCACTATACTTACACTGTTATCATTCTCTAAAATTACTTTTCAGATAATACTGTCTGTATAAACCATAACAAATTTGTCTTCATATGCAAAGTCTATAACTTTAAGATATTATCTCATTGTCATGCTAAACCTATATGTCTTACAGTACTTAATATTGTATTGTCACTTCCATGTATCCTACTTTATTTCCTTCCAATAAAAAATTGGTAAACAAAAAAAAAGAAAGAATAGCCCAGACTGGTAAAGATGTTCCTCAGATACTTTAGGGTAAAGGTGTCTATTTACAATGTCTTTGAGATGTGCTGAAAGTGTTTCCAGGAGTAAGGTGTCTGTACACAGTGTTCGTAAATAGGTGTTAAAGTAAGGAGTTGAAAAGATGGGCGGCAGCCCTCTCACGAACTGAAGAACCCATGTTGGGACTCTCTAACTATAGATCCAGACACGGTGCACTTGGCCTCGAGACTCGGGATGATAGACACGGCTTGACCTGAACATTGAGGGTATTCGCCAGCTGAAGTAGAAGCCTGGATGGTGCTTCACCAACAGCAGTCAGGGTTGCTCCCTCTGGAACTGACCCACGGCTTTGGATCCCTTCGTGGTAGGCCGCAACCACCCTCTCTCCCTGATGCGGGGAGACACACGCTCAGCAAGACCCAGGAAGAAGAGACTGCCGATTGGGCCGGCCTAGGCTTTTATGCCCTCTCCCTGTGGCACCTGGATGTTGATGTTGCATTCTGGGATGTTTCGTCCAACTGTAGCTTCACAACTCCTATACACCTGCTGAGTAGCCTATTAATCCCACAATCCTCCTGGCTTGAAGCAGGCATATGAGGTCAATTAACACCCAGGCACTAGGGGGAACATGACCATACATAGAATAATGGAGATAGTCTGCAGGGCAAAAATAGCTGTAGTCCACTGGTGGCTACATTAACAACGCTGCTGTCCAAAGGTGTCTCTGTGCTCTTTCATCAAGAGTGGGAGCATGCTAATACAGGAAATGTGTTACTGGCTGCATCACCAGGTGAAAACAGAGGAAAAAGCCTAAAAAAAGAAAACGGATGCAGCTACCACATGTAATGATTGGTAAGCTGCAATATATTACATTTTTGGTTTGGGGTTTAATACCACTTTAAAGCTACACGCCAATTTGGACCTTACCCAGAGGTATTTATTTATGTGGACAATGTACATATTACCCATGGGTCAATACAGGCACACATTTCCATCTGCCTAATGGCGAAACCTTTGTTTCCATGCAGATTGGGGGACACAAGGGATAGTATATTTGATGTTCTGCAAGTGTGGAGCATACTATATTGGCAAAACCATACGCCAATTTGAACAGAGACTCTATGGACATATTTATATTATTCCCAAAATGCTAAAATGCTTATCCTGATCAGCCGCCATTTGGGCCTCTAGCACAGATAGAGCGGCTTAATGCCACGAAACCCCCAGGGATTAATGAGATTCTATCATACAAACCTTTTTTACAATGAGACCAGAAAAATCATGAGCTTATACAATGGATGTACATTTAATTTTTGTGAATATTTGTGTTTTATGTTTTTTGACGACGCAATCTGGGGTTTTCTTTGGTTTCACTGTTAAATACGCAGTGCAGAGCCTACTTCCTAACCCCTTTGGGGCAATGGATAAACCTATAGGTATCTTAGATTGCTCCAATATGAGAAAAATGGGGATAACTAACATACAAGCAATTGTATATTGTTATATGAGAATGCCGAATTAGAATGTTCTTTATTATTCTTATTACTTATTTTTATAGCATTTTGCTTTAAATAATCATGTATCTTTTGTGTAATAACATTTTTGTATATATTGTCAGATGTTGGGGGCTGGGTGCGCTCATTTCTCTAGGGGTCTGGATGGGGGCCCAGTGGTGGTTATATTTGGTCCTAGCAGGTGTGCAGCCACCTGCCTGCGCCCATTCTGGGGGGCATGGGTCCTGTGGTCATCTGTGGCACTTGGGTAACTCTGTGGCAGCACCTCAGTCATGCTGGAAGCACACCAAAGTCGTACATGAACATTTTCCTGTTGTATTTAGGAGCATAATAAAGTAATCAACTTTATCTCCAGACAGACAATTTTCTGTATCATGTTGCAAACTGTGCGGGTATTGTAAGGTGTGGTTAAAAACCTATCTATTTTTTTTCTGGTCTCTGTGTCCCATTGGGGAGATTTCCCTTCACTTTATATCCTGGACACTCACAGGAAGTGAGAAGAAATCTCTAATTTTTTTTGTCATAGATACTGTACATTTTAAATTGTAAGTGTTGTATTCTCTAACTTAAGAGCAGCCTGTTGTATTAGTCTTGCCTGTTTTTGTATTTGATTGGTGTAATTGGCTTTCATGCTAATGCCTATATTATTGCTTCCCTATGTAAGCAGTTTTAGAATCTTAGACATTAGCAGATAATTAATATCTCTTTATCTAATTAGAAAAATTAGACAGACACAAAACAATCTGCAAATATGTTCTCTCCATAAACATTATTCAGCTAATTAATATACAATGCTTCAAGGTGTATAAGCGTGTATTTAGTACAATTTAGCATCTTTATGAAAAACATTCAACATATAGTGTGGGGAGAATGCTAATGCAAATGTGAAGTGTGAATAAGCTTTTCAAAACAGATACTTAAAGGCATTATACCCCTACTTGCACCTTAGTCCTTACATGCGCACCTCATGGTGTCATTTGTTGGCCTATACACACAGCCTATAGTAGAGTAAATCTTCACATTCCGGTGTCAGAAGTTTCTTTTTGTGTTCAAACATGAGGCATGCAGCATGGCACTGCACATGTTAATGCATGACCTCTGTGTGTAGACTAAGAACTGACATTTCCTGTGCAGAAACTACATATCCCATAATTCCTGGGTCTCAGTCTAGTGCCTGTTGCAGGTGAAAGCTAAATAGTAATTAGATCTGACACAAAACAGGTAGAGCATTTGCAGAGAGTACCACATGCTTGAAGAGACATGTTTTTATCATATTTGCACTCCCACGTTTGTCATGCAACACAGAGGAAATGGTAGTCATGCATTGGACGCTGTATCATCCAGAACAAGACGTTGCCTGTCCCTCTAGTGAAAAGCGACAGGGTAACTGCAGCAATACATGGACAAAGAAGGATCAATCAGCCATGACACTACAAACTACAGCCACAACATGTAAGCCCATCATTACAAGGTAATGCAAAACAAACCACTCATAGAATATACAGTGCTCAGCATAAATGAGTACACCCGGACAGATTTGTCAGAAAACTTTCCTTTCAGAATCAACATTTTCTTTGGGACACTATACTACAAAATGAATACACCCCAGTGAAAGTCTAAATTTTGAACAACAAAATCCTAATTAACAAGAATTCAACTATATTTGACTCTAATTATTCATGATACACGTGTCCAGCAGACAGTTGATAATAAAAGGGTGTTACCTAACAAAGAAAACCCCTTACCATTTCATGCTGTCAGCAATGTCACCGCATACAAGAGAAATGTCACAAGGACTGAGAAAGAAAATTTCTTTACATGTAGCGCTACCCCTGTTGGAGCCGCTTAAGTATGTTCAATCCGTTACTCTGTTCTTCAATACCAAGAAGTGCTCCTTGCGCTCCTCCACCTTCCATTTGAGGATGCCCCACAGATGCTCAATAGGGTTTAGGTCTGGAGACATGCTTGGTCAGTCCCTCACCTCTACCTTCAGCTTCTTTAGCAAGGCAGTGGTTGTCCTGGAGGTGTGTTTGGGGTCATTATCATGTTGGAATACTTTCCTGCGACCCAGTCTCCGAAGGGAGAGGATCATGCTCTGCTTCAGTATGTCACAGTACATGTTGGCGTTCATGGTTCCTTCAATGAACTGTAGCTCCCCAGTGCCGGCAGCACTCATGCAGCCAAAGGCCATGACACTCCCACCACCATGCTTGACTGTAGGCAAGGCACACTTGTCTTTGTACTCCTCACCTGGTTGCCGCCATACATGCTTGACACCATCTTAACTAAATACGTTTATCTTGGTCTCATCAGACCACAGGACATAGTTCCAGTAATAGTCCTTAGTCTGCTTGTCTTCAGCAAACTGTTTGCGGTCTTTCTTGTGCATCATCTTCAGAAGAGGCTTCCTTCTGGGACAACAGCCATGCAGACCAATTTGATGCAGTGTGCGGCATTAGGTCTGAGCACTGACAGGCTGACCCCCCACCCTTTCAACCTCTGCAGCAATGCTGGCAGCACTCATACAACTATTTCCCAAAGACAACCTCTGGATATGACGCTGGACATGTGCACTCAACTTCTTTGGTCAACCATGGCGAGGCCTGTTCCGAGTGGAACTTATCCTGTTAAACTGCTGTATGGTCTTGGCCACCGTGCTGCAGCTCAGTTTCAGGGTCTTGGCAATCTTCTTATAGCCTAGGCCATCTTTATGTAGAGCAACATTTTTTTTCAGATCCTCAGAGAGCTCTTTGCCACGAGGTGTCATGTTGAACTTCCAGTGACCAGTATGAGAGCGTGAGAGCGATAACACAAAATTTAACACACCTGCTCCCCAATCACACCTGAGACCTTGTAACACTAATGAGTCACATGACACCCGGGAGGGAAAATGACTAATTGGGCCCAATTCGGATATTTTCACTTAGGGGTATACTCACTTATGTTGCCAGCGGTTTAGACATTAATGGCTTTGTGTTGAGTTATTTTGAGGGGACAGGAAATTTACACTGTTATACAAGCTGTTCACTCACTACTTTACATTGTAGCAAAGTGTCATTTCTTTAGTGTTGTCACATGAAAAGATATAATAAAATATTTACAAAAATGTGAGGGGGTGTACTCACTTTTGTGAGATACTGTATATATCTATATACTGTGCATGAGAGTAGGGTACATGAGAGCAGAGGAATGACTCCTGCAAGTGTCAGACCACTCTCTACTGCTCACTCACATTACACCAGCGAATAGTAGATAAACAAGTATAACACTAGCAAGCAGTAGATAAACAAGTATAACACCAGCAAACAGTAATATACTGTAGCAATATTCAACACGCTCTGTAGAAGAGAGTTCAATGCAGCCGTACAATAAATCCTTGCAAAGCGATACAGGCTCACTAAGTGGGGGAAAGAATGAGGTTGTAGTAGTGTAGTTGTAGTTCAGTGTGCCTTGCTTGACAGTTCAGTTGATCTTCAGCTAGCTTTTGTAGATTAAATGGTATATACCAAACAAAGGCTGATATAACAAAACAAACTCCAAGGAAGAATAATGTGATTATAAAAGCACTCTTTCTGCAGAAGAACAATGAGAGCTTCAGTGATTACTGACTTAAATTTGTGGAACTACACGTAGCAACAACCCAATGTAAAGTATCAATTCTTGTGTTTAGCTTCCACTCCCAAAGTGAATAAATAGGCTACTCCCAGTAGTAGATATGCTAACAGATATGAAGAATCAGGCTATCTGTGCACAGTGTCTGCTCGGGTGGGCTTTCACCCACTCACCACACAGGAACAGAGGATGTAGATGCTGTATACAACGCTGATGATGACGATGGTGGGGAAGATCTCTCCCATCTGTGGCTCTTAGGATGATTCCCGGCCTCCACCGCCTCCACCGCTGCTCTCCCAGATCTGTCGCCCATGTGGGGTGTATGGAACAGACCCCGCTTGTGGTAAGGCAGGCCACTCAGGCTGCTCACTGAAGTCCTGCAGGGTATTTGGATTAATGAGTCTGTGAAAGCAGGCCACGACTCCGCTGCTTCTAGCACAGATTCCCTGCATACAGATCCACGCTGGTCCAGAGAGAGACCAGCAGGCCCAAAGCCTCTATTCTTATATCCTCTCCTAGGATGCTCTTCTCCTCCCAGAAATCTGTTCTTTATTTCCAGCGAGCTGGGAATCGTAGTTCCCCATCAATTCAAAGGAATGTGTTACTTGAGCTATGATACTTCAATTCCCTGCATCCTTTGCTGGCAGGATGCGATGACACAGAATCTTAGCTGTCACTAGGGGGAAACAGTCTCACTGTAGCAATGTTGCAGAATGTCATCTGATACTGTAGGTGAGATAGCCAGTACCCTGCTACATACACAAGAGCGGAGAAGGCTACAAGAAGATCAGCAAAGCTTTACTTATCAGTCAGAATACTGTAGCAAAAGTGATACAAACATTTAACAAAGATGGAACTGCATTCATCTCACAAAGACATCTAGGCCGTCCATAGAGGTTAACACCTCAACAGGAGCATCTTCTGATGAGAAGTGTTGAAGAAAATCGCCATGCAAGTTAGCTAAAGAAGTAAAAAGCCAAACGGGGGTGCTTGTTTCCCATGACACAATGCGGCATACACTGCAGAGGAATGGCATGCATGGGTGTCGTCCGCGAAGGAAGCCTCTCCTAAAGCCCATGCACAAAAAAGCCCACCTAGAATTTGTCAGGGTCTATGCGGAAAAAAGAAGAGGACTACTGGGACTCTACTGTACTCTGGAGTAGAGTTGAGCGGACACGTGGATGTTCGGGTTCGGCGGAATTTCGCAAAAAAGTTCAAGTTCGGCACTGAACTTGACCCGAACTTGCCCCCAAACCCTGAACCCCATTGAAGTCAATAGTGACCCGAACTTTTGGGCACTAAAATGGCTCTAAAAAAGTCTTGGAAAGGGCTAGAGGGTTGCAAAATGAAGCAAAATGGGGGTAAGAGTAGGACAAGTGTCCTGCAAACAAATGTGGATAGGGAAATAACTTAAAATCACATAAAAAAAGTAGGAGGTGGATGTGGAGTAGGAGGTTGAGGAGGCGGTGACCGTGGCGGTGTAGGTGGAAGTGGCGGTGGAGGAGGAGGAGGTAGCCAACACTGTTTTTTGTTTGTTTGTTTTTTTTTCCTAATTGGGGTAGCCCCCAAAATATTGAGACATATTAAAAAAAAAAAAAAGATCACTATCTGCAGACAAACCCAGAGATGTTCTAGCACAGGTTCACATTTTCCATATAAAATGTACCATGGTTTAATCTACTATCGTCTGTACTTGTTCTTGCATCACCATTCGTTGAGCGACATTCGGGCCTAACATATAACGTTGAAGGTTCTGTCGGCTACTCGCACCTGAGGAAGGTGTTTCACTTGTGCGTGTAGCTGGCACAAATTGACCACGTCCTCTCCTTGCAAAAGGAGCTTCACCAACAGCACCAACACCAGCAGCACCACAACCACATCCCTTATTTGGCGCTCTTCTTATTCTGGATGCAAATGTACTATTTAACACAAATTTATATTATTTTTTAAACCGGCAATGTAGACGCACTTTTTAATTTTGTGCAAGAAATGCACAGCAAGGTGCACATGTACTATGTAGCACTATTTTTTTATTTTTTTTTAAACCAGCAATGTTGAGGCACTTTTTAATTGTGTGCAAGAAATGCTCAGCAAGGTGCAAATGTACTATGTAGCACTATTTTTTTTTTTTTTTAAACGAGCAATGTCGACACACTTTAAATCTGTGCAAGAAATGCACAGCAAAGTGCAAATGTACTATGTAGCACTATTTATTATTCTTTTGTTTTTTAAACCAGCAATGTAGACGCACTTTTTAATTTTGTGCAAGAAATGCACAGCAAGGTGCAAATGTACTATGTAGCACTATTTTTTATTTTTTTTATAAACCAGCAATGTCGACGCACTTTTTAATTTTGTGCAAGAAATGCACAGCAAGGTGCAAATGTACTATGTAGCACTATTTTTTATTTTTTTTTAAACCAGCAATGTCAACGCACTTTTTAAAAATGTGCAAGAAATGCACAGCAAGGTGCAAATGTATTATGTAGCACTATTTTTTATTGTTTTTATAAACCAGCAATGTAGACGCACTTTTTATTTTTGTGCAAGAAATGCACCGCTGGCCGCAAATGTAGTATTTAGAATACTTTTTTTTTTTAAACCAGCAATGTAGATGCACTTTTTAATTTTGTGCAAGAAATGCACCGCAATATTTTGCACAAAAAAAAAAAAAAATGTATTTGTCTAACTGCAATGTAAAAGCGGTATTTAAATATGCCAAAATGTTGCCAACTGAACTAACAGAACACGATTAAAGTAGTGTCCCTGACACACAAGCAGCTGTAAGTGCACTGCACTTGCAAAAATGGCTGCAAACGCCCACCTAACAAACAGAAAAATTACTTAGGTTTTATATGAGACACTTTGCTTAGCAAACAATATGTACTCTAGCAAACAAAAATCTCCTCTAGCACCCACCCACCAATAAATCGCTGTTTTTAACAGATTTTCTAAAGCTAATCTGTCCCTCACAGCAGCAGCAGCATCCTCCCCCTACACTAGTATGAGATGATTTTCTAAAGCTAATCTGTCCCTCACAGCAGCAGCAGCATCCTCTCCCTACACTAGTATGAGATGATGTGACATGCAGCACTACGTGACTTCAGCTTATATAGAGGCTGGGTCACATGATGCACTGGCCAATCACAGCCATGCCATTAGTAGGCATGGCTGTGATGGTCTCTAAGGGCAAATGAGTGGAACGCTTGTTGATTGGCTGCCCTGCAGCTATTCAACAGGCGCAACAAAATACCCAAACCCAGACTTTTTCTCAAATGTCCGGGTTCAGGACACGGACACTCTAAAGTCTGGTACGAACCCGAACTTTACAGTTCGGGTTCGCTCAACTCTACTCTGGAGTCATGAGACCAAAATAAATGATTTTGGAACTAATGGCTTAAAACTGTATGGCATCGCAAAGGTGAGGAGTACAAAGAAAAATACATGGTGCCTACAGTAAAACATGGTGGTGGCAGTGTCCTTCTGTGGGGCTGCATGAGTGCAGCTGGTGTCGGGAGCTGCATTTCATTGATTGTATCATGATTTCACAGATGTACTGCTCTATAATTACAGAGAAGGTGCTACCATCACTCTGTTCCATTGGTCATCGTGCACTTTTGCAACACGACAATGACCCAAAACACACATTTAATGCCACTGTATTTCTGAAGAACAAGATGAAAGTGATTTGGTGGCCAAGTATTTCTGCTGATCTGAACCCAATCGAACACCTGTGGAGAATTCTAAAGAGACAATTTAACCAACACTCTCCATCCAGGCTCTAATAGAGGTCGTTCTTGAAGAATGGGAAATGATAGATGTTGCAATATGTCACCAATGTGTTCATTCTATGCCTAGAAGACTTGGTGCTGTCCTTACAAATCATAGAGGTCATACAAAATACTAGATGTAATAGTTTTGTTGTGGGGTGTATTCATTTTTGCATCAACTAATTTGAGTAAAACTGCAGATTTTGCAATCTAAGTTATATTATTACCTTAGCTAAACAAATGTTCTATAAAACTAAATTTTGTCAAAATTTTGTAAATTGCTCTTGTGTTCATTGAGGTATTAATTATAATCTTACTGTTCAAAAGGTTGTACTCATTTATACTGTAACTACACTAATACCTAGTTAAAGCAATAAAAATATTTGAAAATGTACAGTACCTATAAAGCAAACCTGACCTCACACGGCGTAACAAAGTAACAGATTCACTTTATAGAAGACACTGTCAGCAGCTATTAATTACCTTCCACCTGTTCCCCACGGACCAATCTGCCTAGGCAGCCAGAGAATTATCAAGTACTCCCAAGTATTTGGAGAACATATGACATATGAGTAGAGTTGAGCGGACACCTGGATGTTCGGGTTTAGCGGGTTCGGCCGAACTTCGCGAAAAAGTTCGGGGTTTGGTACGGAACTTGACCCCGAACCCCATTGAAATCAATGGGGACCCAAACTTTTCGGCACAAAAATGGCTGTAAAAAAGTCCTGGCAAGTGCTAGAGGGCTGCAAAATGAAGTAAAATGGGGGTAAGAGTAGGAAAAGTGCCCTACAAAAAATGGGGATAGGGGAAAAAAAATAAAATCAAATAAAAAAAATAAAAATGGGAAGGGGGGGTGGATGTGGAGTAGGAGCCTAGAGGTTGACTAGGCCGTGACCGTGGCAGTGTAGGTGGAAGTAGAACAATAATCTGTCCCTTACAGCAAAAGCAGGAACCTGACCCTATAGGAGTAGGCGATGAATTTAGAACAATAATCTGTCCCTTACAGCAACAGCAGGAACCTGACCCTATAGGAGTAGGCGATGATTTTAGAACAATAATCTGTCCCTTACAGCAACAGCAGGTACTTGACCCTATAGGAGTAGGCGATGATTTTAGAACAATAATCTGTCCCATATAGCAACAGCAGGAACCTGACCCTATAGAACTAGGAGATGATTTTAGAACACTAATCTGTCCCTCAAAGCAGTAGACTCTACCTAGTCCAGAATCAGATTGTTCTGTAATGCAGGATGAGATCTGCAATCTGTCCCTCAAAGCAGTAGTAGTAGTAATCTCTACCTAGTCCAGAATCAGATTGTTCTGTAATGCAGGACGAGATCTGCAATCTGTCCCTCAAAGCAGTAGTAGTTATCTCTACCTAGTCCAGAATCAGATCGTTCTGTAATGCAGGATTATATGTTATTCTATCTGCAATCTGTCCCTCGCAGCGCTGGCAGCATCCTCTCCCTACTCTAGCCTGAGAGCATGTGACATGCAGCACTACGTGACTACAGCTTATACAGAGGCTGGGTCACATGATGCACTGGCCAATCACAGCCATGCCATTAGTAGGCATGGCTGTGATGGCTTCTAAGGGCAAACCAGTGAAACGCTTGTTGATTGGTTGCCCTGCAGCTGTTCAACAGGCGGGATCAAATACCCGAACCAGACCTTTTTTTCAAATGCCCGGGTTCGGGTTCGGGTCCGGGTCACAGACACCCCAAAGTTCGGTACGGGCCCGAACTTTACAGTTCAGGTTTGCTCAACTCTACATATGAGCACTCGAGATAAGCAAAATTGACAATTTTCATTATCCGGAAATCTTGTGCAACCCCCTCCTAGCATAGGCTACTAGGTACATTTAGCTTTCAGCTCCTTCTGTAATTAAGAGAGCAGTGATTGTTTCTCTTGGTCTGTTTAGAGCTTCACAGGATGAAAGTTTGATTGTTTCCCTCTCTCTCTAGAAGAACCTTCCAGAGCTTAGGGAGAGAGATTTAAATAATTAACCTGAATATTTATCATGCTCCAGCTAATCCCTGGAGAGGAGTGTCGAGAAGAGGGCTGGAGAAGGGATAAATAGTCTGAAGCACTGGAGAGCTGAGTTCCTTTTCCCCAGGAGCATTCCAAAGCCTGAGGGGCTGCTGCACTTTGGAAGCCCATGGAGTGTTAAAAACAACCAGAAAGCCCATGTGCATGGATGTGTCCAAAGCTACCATGTGGTTGGGGAATATTATACTCCGGCCGCTACTCCCAAACTCAAGAGACCAGATAAAAAAAAACAAGAAAATCAACACAAGGAGCACTGTTACAGTGGATTGATAGAAACAAGTAAAAAAAACTTTTAAAAAAATCTTTTTTTCCAGATTAGAAGAATCATTTGCCAGGAGACAAAGGGAGTCATTTACTATAGCGCGATTCCGCCTTCGCGTGAATCTTAACGTGCAGAATCGCAAATTTCCGCTAATTCGATCGAAAATTGAATTCACTAAAGCCCTGAGGGAAAAAATACTCCCTGAATCAAATTCACTATAACGCCAAGACAACAGTGACTGACTAAAAAACTTGCCGTGGTAGAAGCAAGGGAATTGCACATGGAAATAATGTTTAGAGCATGATATGATCACCTAAATGGTTCTTAAAAATGTAGTATCTTGTTTAATGATGATCTGCTTTTAAA
>BLSH010005638.1:35685-47565 GCA_018402905.1 Glandirana rugosa | reverse complement strand
TAGTCTTAGTACTCTTTCCCGTCCGGTCACCGGACCGGTGACCCGGTTCGTCAGGTCAGCCCAGCCACACACAATAAAAAACAAATACACATACATAAACACACTAGGTTATTTCTAAATGAGTTCCAAAATTCTAAGTTAAATAAGAAAGTTCCTAAAAGGAAGGAGACCACCGAACCGCCCGCAGTCAACAGACTTTTTTTGAAAATCATATAAATAAACCAATTATCAACTTCCAATGAATGGGAATCTGTTCTGTCTGTCAGTCAGTTACACTTTCAAGTTTTACCCTGGATAAAAGTTTTTCTTTCGTAAGAGGTAAATGTTGTAGCTTTTCTAGCACTGAAAATGGAGAATGCTTTCTTTTTGAAAATAGGTCCCATTTTGAACTTTCACATTGACTGACTGTCTGTCTTGTCTAAGGGTAAGTAACCTTCAACTATTAACCAAATAAATATACTAAAAGTTTTTTTCAGACAACTGACGCCCGCCAAGCCACCAGAGGAAGGAAAATCCTTGAAAGAATAAATTGAATCTTAAAACCTTGAGTAAATCTTTATTGGATCACACAAATACATACACATAAACAAAAAATAACACACACCGACCCGACTGGACTGCTTGGCCCAGTGGCCAGGCCACTGGCCTGCCCTTTCTCATGATTCTGATTCAGTGACGTGTTTTTATTTGGTTGTGTGTGTGTATTTGTAATCCCATAAGGATTTACTCACGGTTTCAATTGATGATTTATTCTGTCAAGGATTTTCCTACCTCTAATGGTGGCTTGGCTTGGCTTCAGTTACAGGTGTAATCATAGTATAATGCACTGCAGGTCACGTTCTCTGTAAAGTGACTAAAGCCTCGTACACACGATGAGACGGTCGTATGACTGGACGTCCAAAATCGTATGTCGGCTCTTGTGTCTCCCATACTGACGTGCACTAAGTGATCGTACGACCAAGCCTAACGCAGTGACGTGTTACGAGCGTATAAAAAGTAAGTTCAGGTGAATGTGATTTGTGAATTAGGAACGTAGGTTTACACGAACAGACACTTCCAGGCATTCCTGACTTTTGAGCATGCGTGTTTTGCATGTACAACTTTGTTGGCCCAACGTCTCTGTACACACAATACAACAGTCCTACGATCGCAAAAGTTTTTTTTGTCTGCTCATCCAACTTCTGATGTACGACCGTCGCACGTCGGCTGTTGTAATCACGCGTACTAACGGTCGGATGATCGTACAACAAGCTGTTGTACGTCCATTTTCATACGACCGTTGCACCGTGTATGCGAGTCTTAACTGTGACGAGATCTTATAACACCAATCTAGCTAAGCTGTGTCTATCACACAACCATGTTCTGTTGAGTCTGTTGACTGGCGGTGGCAGTGGCAAACAAACATCACAGTGAACCTGAAAGTTCTGCAACCTAGTGTGTGTTCCAGGTTCACTGAGATTTTTGCCAGTCAAGAAGTGCTCAGTTTTGTAGGGGTAGTGGTACTAGGTGTTGTTTACACTGTAACATTTACAGGTTATATTTTACATTTTAATATTTTCTTTTATGAAGAATTAAACTGCACTAGCACTATACAACAGTGATGTCATTGTATTTACTGTTCTAAATAAATACTGTTGGAATGTCTGGATGTCTGCTGTGGTCACTGTTTCTTCAGACTTTGCTATATGCATGCAGGGAAGTGTAAATTTTTTTAAATAGCAGAGGAAAATATATATAGTTCTTCAATTTCTGACTGCTTGTTGAATTTTTGGATGGAAAGTTTAAAACCATGGGCACTTGGGCAGTAATCAGGATGCATTGTGGAATCAAATCAAATCATTGACATAATAATCGTAATCAAATTGTGAGACCAGGGAAGATGAGACTAGTATGCAACCACACGTTGCACACCAAGATTGGGCAGCTCAGCAAAACAAGCGTATCAAAACAGAAAGGGAAAATCCAGAGACAGGCTTCTCTTGATTAAAATTTGTTACATCTCAAATATTATGAGATTAATAAGTATCATAAGTATATGATGTATGGAGGCAGCTCCTCTAAGAAAAATTAGGTCCTGGTGACCCAATGGTAATTGTAGAAGGAGAGGAGAGCAAGAGGGCACCACCCTGGATGGTCTGATGGTGCAAATTAGAGATGACAATAAGAGGGATGTGGGGAGGAAGGAGGGAGGGTGAAGGGATGTGAAAGACAACAATAGGCAGATGAGCAAAGGATATGTGACAGCTTAGGCAAAGGATATATGGCAACAATGACTGGTATGGAGGAGGGATGGAGATGGGAGAAACAACAATAGGCAATTGTAATACTGGTCAATAATGCTGACAGAGGGTAAATGTATAAAGGATGAACATAATTTATTGAAAAAGCAAAAAACTAAAAAGAAAAAAAAAAGGCAAAATCAACAGATAAGGGAAGGTCCCGGATAAAAAGAGCCTAAAAAAAGCTCTAAGTAAAGGAAGTCATAGAAGATTAATGGATCCAATATAAGAAGTTAAAAAACAATAGTGGTGACTCACTTGGGTAGAGGTCTGGCAAATTGAAAAGAAAGGAGAGCCGATTTGTCCTCAGAAGCAGTCAATCCATTTGGGGTGTGTGTTGCCAAATGGAACCAAAGTGGAAGGGGGGAGTGCTGGTACACTGGCAGCCAATGGAGATGATGGCAGGCGATAGGTGATCTCGGTGGTGAATGGCTGCCTGCTGTGGTGGAGGTGTCAGCAGCGCTGACATGTCGGGCTGAGGAGCCCGATGAGGTTGGATGCAGTGGGTCGGTGTACTAGAGGCCGACAGGAGGGGAAGATCCGCTGTGATGACGGTCAGCTGGTCAGGCGGGATACAGCGTTGCTACTCACAAGTGGGAGCAGCAGGGTCGGGACCATGTGTCCGCAAAACATTGGGGGACCCATTGCTCTGTGGTGCGCTGGTGTCTCCAGTTCGTTGGTAGCCTCTGGAGGCTACAGCTGACCGCCATTACAGCAGATCTTTCCCTCCTCTCGGCCTCTAGTACACCGACCTACTGCATCCAGCCTCACATCTCCACCACAGCAGGCAGCCATTCACCACCGAGATCACCTATCACCTGCCATCATCTCCATCGGCTGCCAGTGGACCAGCACTCCCCTCCCCTTCCACTTTGGTTCCATTTGGCAACACACACACCAACAGACCAACTGCTTCGGAGGAGAAATCGGCTCTTCTTTCTTCTCTTTTTGCCAGTCCTTTACCCACGTAAGTTACCACTATTGTTTTTAACCTTTTTTATATTGGATCCATTAACCTTTTATGACTTCCTTTACTTAGAGCTTTTTTAGGCTCTTTTTATCCAGGACTTTCCCTTATCTTTGATTTTGCCTATGATACTGAAGAGACCAGGGGTAGGACATCCGCAGCAGCGAATGCCAAATCTAGACGAGACATGGTATGAAAAGAGTGACATGAGTATTGACATACATCAGGATGTTTCCATCTCCACAGTTTGGTCATTAACAATTGTCAGGGTCCCAGAGGGGAATCTTAGGGTCTGTATTATAAACGGACCTTCCGGGTCCATCTTAACCAACAGCACCTCTGCCAGAAGGGATGTATCTAGGAAAATTGAGACCCCTTCTGGAGTATACAGTATGTGTGGCATGATATGAGGAGAACAGCCAGTCACGTTTAAGAGATCTCAATTTTTCAGGTACCATATGTGCCTCTTGTAGGCAAATAATATGGGGTTTAAACTTTTTTAAAAAGAGAAGATCAATGACCACTTGTGGGGTGAGTTCATACCCCTGGTATTCCAGGAAATTCATTTCAATGGTTTTGCCATTTACAGTAGACTAGCTGTATGGGACATAAGGGGAGTCATTTGTGGAAACCAACCATTTCTCTACAGGCCTACTATGAGACAGAGAAATATAGTTTTGTACAGCTATACATGTATTACAAGAAACTTGATTTGAGAGACTGCGCAACACAAATACAAACAAGTCCAGAGAGTCCAGAAATTCGAGTGGACTCCCAGAAAAAAACCCAATCGGAATGAAACTCAGCAACTTCCCACCCATCCCACCCTACTCAACCATCCCACCCTGATCAACCATCCCAAACTTAGCGAGCTTTGGATCCCTGGAACAAAGAACAAGAAACCGTAGCCTCGCCACTTAATGTTGTGGGGTCAGTAGTCAGTGCGTAACGGTTCTCTTAGTATATTCCTTGTGTATCTTGCTGTAGGGTAGGAGAGGTACGGGAAATATGAAAGGCACCAATGGTAAAATGTAAACTATTCAGATTCGGTGACAAAGGGCCGACCATAGGGCCACAGCAGGGTGATATTCTGTAACAAGCAACCTGTGGGTCCACTTCAAAGATAGAGTTGTAGGATGGTGTGAGATGTGTTAGCAGATCCACTTGTTGCTCTTTCTCACAGGACACAGTGTCTTAGCAGGTGGTGGAAGACCGCAGGAGTTAAATAGCAAGGGATCAAGATGATGTTGTTAATCCATGTAGGGCATAAGCGCCAGATGGGTATAGGATTGTTCAGTAGAGGTAGAACATATCGGGGACAAAATATATTGCAATGCTTTAGCCATCCACATCAAACACGTCTGTTTCTTTGCTGGGTTCCAAAGTGGTCGTCTAACCAGGACATTGCTTCCTTGGATTCATATAGAAATGAGCTTTGCTATCATGGGTAATTCTCAGCTTGGCTGGGAAGAGCATGGCATAAGGCATGACTTCCTTATGCAGACAAGCTTTTACAGCAGTAAATGAAACACGTTGATGTTGAACTTCAGCCGAGAAGTCAGGATAAATAGATATTGTATTCCCATTAAACTTGACCGGCCCTTTTTCTCTTGCCAAGCGTAGTATGGTCACCTTGTCTTGGAAGTTCAGAATCTGGTCAATCAGTGAGCGCGGAAGGGCCCCAGGGACAGGAGGACACGGAGGGGTGCGCACATTCAATGAGAAATGCATGGGATAATGCTTTGATTCCCAGGGCCTCTCTTAGCCAGGAGTGGAGGAAACATTCAGGGTGGGAACCCTCCGAGCATTCAGGGAACGCAACAAAATGGAGATTGTCCCTTCAGGAATGATTTTCAAGATCGTCCAGCTTGGCTTTAAGGGCAGTTACTTCATCTGTGGCAGTATGTACTGTAGCAGTTAGTGGGTGCACCACATCCTCTAATGTACTGATCCGTTCCTCCGCAGCCCCTGTCCTCTCCCTTAGCCCCTGCACATCTTGCTTGAGCAGAGAGAAATCCATGCGGATAGTTTCTATATGCAGGGTTAATGAGGCCTTGCAGTCCTGGATAGCCAGCATGACCTGGGCTGAGTATGGTGGAGGAGGAGCCGTAGTGGAACCCTTACCGTCTATGCACAGACCTGGTGGTTCACAGAGGTGGTAACACCTACACGCTTTTTTGACCTTCCATAATAGAAGATCCACTTCTTCTGGTAAGCATACATCTTGCCTATATGTCAGTGGATCACATGGTGAAGGATTCCTGTTTGGATGTGATTGCAAGACTCATTTATTGATGTCGTCTAATATTTTGTGATATCACATTTTTTCACAGAGACTTTTTGATGTGTTACACTGTAATGATTTGGCTTTATATTTATTTGATTTATTTAGCGCAACTTTTTATTTTTCTGTAGTGGTTGGAGTGACCACTGGAGGGAATAAAAAGCAATGAGAACACACAAGAAGAAAGCGTTCTTTGAAAAGCATAAGGTCTAACCCATATGGATTTTTCTTCTACTGAAGTCATGATTTCTTAGCACTGGAGGGAGCTTTCCATGTATTTGTACTGAATGAGTATATAAGGAACATCCATTTGATTCTTCCCTGTTCTGAGGTTGTCCGCGGATTGGTGGACGAAACGCAAATGTCAACAGAGTGACGTCATCAGACCCGGATGTGGAACCAGGGTGTCCCCATGCCAATTCCCACCCATGAACAGGACAAGGAATGGCCGCCCGGCTTCATCTGTTATTTGTGAAATGTGACGACCACTCTGCAACTGGGAAAGTGATATCAGAGAGACCTATCGCCGTCACATCCTGGCAATCTACAGCTGTAAGCTATAGGCCTGTTTGCTAAAGAAGCACTGGAAACTTGAATCACATGGAGAAGGTAGAGCAGTAAGTAAACTACACTCCTCAATCTCAATATAGCTACGGCAACACCTGCAGCTTTGTCCACAATTACCTTGCTCCATTCTAAATCTATTTATATTCAAATTACATCTAGCTGGCGATCCACAGCTTCCAATAAAGTAGACACTGCTGTGAGAGGCATTAGAGAGCGGAGTCATGCGGGGAAGGCAGAGTAAGGAATAGATTCACCTTATACAGGTAAAACGACCATTATAGGCTTCACGTCCTCTTCTAAACCTGTCTCTGCTCCTGCCTCTCTTCATCATTAGGTATATAATGCCATTGATATACGGCTACAGGATATACCGCCTTTACCGTCTCCTAGATTTCACCTAGATATAATCTGCATGTGAAATTAACGTTTTTCTCTTCAAGCAGTTACCACGGTCATGAATTTACATAACTTTGCCTACAATATAGTGGCCATTTTCTCATTAAGGATGCACCTGTCTGACATATGACTTGTGTACTACAGTTTGATTCTTAATCTTTCATGAACAGTAGCACTGGAAGCTGCAACTTGTAAAGGCAGAAGGTGCATTCTATTCATCAAGATAAAAAACCTTCTGTGTGTAGCAGCTCCCCCAGCACCCCCTAATCACTTACCTGAGCCCCTTCTCTCTCCAGCGATGTACATGAGTGTCTTGCCATCCAGGACACTCCTCCTGATTGGCTGAGACACAGCAGCAGCGCCATTGGGTCCCACGGCTGTCAATCAACTTCAGGCAGTCAATCAGGTTAGAGGGTGCAGGGCCAGGTTGGGGCTCCTTGTCTGAATGGATACACGGAGCTCTGACTCGGTTTGGGTGCCCCCATAGGAAGCTGCTGGCTGAGGGGGCACTCGATAGGAGGGAGGGGCCAGGAGCACAGAAGAGGGACCTGAGAAGAGGAGGATTGTGGCTGCTCTAATCAAAACCAACTGCACAGAGGAGGTAAGTATAACATGTTTGTTATTTAAGAAAAAAATAATCGAGACTTTACAATCACTTTAACATCCACGGCTCTATTCAGCCTGAGTTACTACCATAAGCAGGGATCTCTATCTAACCACTTCAGCCCCAGCGCCATAAATAGGCGGCGGCTGGCTTTGACCGGCTGTACCGGGACATAGCCTGCAGCTGCAGATTTTATTGCAAATGTACAAAAACAGACTTAACCAGTACACTCGATTCCATATAGTACATTATCACATTGACAATAGTGTATATTCCCACAATCTGCTACAAAATCAACAAAATACTTTCAGGTAGATCCCCCCCCCCCCCCATCACCACAGCTACGGATAAGGACCTTATACTCAGTCAGCCACCACATTTAATAAAGCAAAATGTAAAAGCCCCTTTTCAAAGAAGCATTCTGTCTATGAGCAGCTCTGTTGGTGAGAGACCTGGTGCATCTAGCCAGGGAGACCATAGTGCTTTAAACTTGGCTGGGCGACCCCTATGTTGGAAAATATAATTTTCTAATCTCAGAGTATCCCCTATTTGATCTATCCACTCTCAGAGAGTCGGAGGTCCCGTTGCCTTCCAACGTCGGAGGATAAGTTTGCATGCCTGAAAGAGGGCTCTAGCTATTGCCTGCTTGGGGTTGTTAGTTATAGGGAGTTCAGCCAGAATTCCTGGAATACAATGTTTGGGGTCCAGTGGGACATTGACCTGGAACACTCTATGGATGGGGTCTATGACCCCCTGCCTATATAAATGAAGTTTGAGTCAGTGCCATAAAAGGTTGATAAGGTCTCCATGGTCTCTTGAGCATCTAGTGCACTCAGGGTTATCCTTCACACCCATTCTATACAGTCTTGCGGGTGGGTAATTTGCCCGCAGAACTATATACAATTGGGACAGCCGCTGCCCCACACAGAGTGCACAGCTGTACCGCCTGCAGGGCCTCCTCCCACTGCTCCTCCTCAAATGTACCGACATCCCTTTCCCAGACCTCTGCAGCTTAGCAAGGATAGTTTGTAAAATGTGCTGATACGAGTAGTGCATAGCACCTTGATATGAATTCCCTATATTGTGTGACCTCTGTCATATAGTGGTAGATGGGAGATAGTGACTGTACCCGAAGTACACCAGTGGATTGTGCCTGTACTGCATGTTGTAGCTGAATATATGGGAAATACATTGATGCCGGAAGGTCGAATCTAGCACGCAGGTCCTCAAATGAACATAACTTACCATTGCGAAAGATATGCATTAAGTGTGTGACCCAAACTGTTTCCATCTGGCTTTACATGGAAGTGACAGTAATTCCCCACTATGGGGCCATTCCCATATGGGGCTATGTCCTCCGTGTACCCAGTAACATCCTGTAGACTTCTAGCTTTATTCCATATCTTTTGCATCAGGACACATGTGGGAAAAAGTTTGTTGGATTTGGGGTATGTCAGAGCTTCTAAACCTGTAGCCACGCTCGACTGCTGCATGACGTGGTGTAGGAGAGCTGTGGTGGAGTCAATGTGTCCGGCTGCACTGGCAGCCTCCTGGGGCAGGACCCGAGCGATGTGTTGTAGCTGGGTTGAAATTGCTCGAGTTTTACCCGAGGAGGCTTGTTCAACCAGATAAATGAGTGAAACATGGAGTTAATGATCCTGAGTACTTTGAGCGGGATAACTATTGGAGTGTTATGGAGGACATATAAAAGCTGGGGCATAAAGATCATTTTAAGGAGGTTCACTCTTCCTACAAGAGATAACTTCACCTTGGCCCACACTTTAGTTTTATCTTGGATTCTGCCCAGTAGGGGTGGCAGGTTGAGAGAAGCATAGGCCTTGATTTGGGGGGTAACAAATATTCCTAAGTATTTGAGTGATGAGGCTACCGGAATATCATTTAGAATAGGGTCCTGGCAATTCTAAATGGAGTCTAACAGCAATATAGAGGATTTATTGCAGTTGATCACCAAGCCGGAGGATACTCCAAATTTAGTAATTACTGACATTGAACCTTAGGGAGGTGGAGGTGTCCCTGAGCAGCAGCATTGTGTCATCTGTGTAAAGCATACTTTGTTTGTGAATCTGTCCGTACCTGAAGCTTTGTATTAAAGAAATAGAGTGGATCATAGCCGCCAGGGGCTCAATTGCAATGGCAAACAACAGAGGGGACAAGGGGCAGCCCTGGCACGTACCCCTGTATAGTGAGAAGGGGGGAGACAAATAACTAACCTCCCTAATAACTGCTTGCTGGGGAGCTGTATAATAATTGCACCCAGGAGAGGAATGTCTGGCCAAAATCAAACTTACGCATAGTGGCCCATAGGTATTGCCATTCCACGCTGTCAAACGCCTTTTGGGAATCCAAGGACAGCAAGGCCCTGTCCCCCACATTGTGCCCCAGGGTTTGCATATTGAGGTATAATCTGCGAAGGTTGATTGCCATAGACTTGCCGGGTATAAAGCCAGATTGGTCAGAGTGTATAATGGTGGTTATGGCCTGGTTAAGTTTTAAGGCTAAAACTTTGCCAAGATTTTAATATCCCCCTGTAGGAGGGATATGGGCCTATAGGTGTTCGTCTATTTCACATGGATGTTAAGGAACCCGATGTACAGGCGTTTATTGGGGGACTCGGGGAACAGCCAGGGGAGAATTAGAGAACTGAACAAAAAATAGACACAACAATGAAGAGTGATCCTCAGGGCGGCAATATGGGACAGCAAAGGGCGATAGTCCACAGAGCAGAGCAGTGTTTGGTACAGTGGGGGATTAAAGTCCTTGGCACAAGGGCAGAGCAGTGTTTGGCACAGCAGGGTAGCAAGACACAGTACAAGGAAACAGTCCACTGGGTAGCAATGTAACACCACACAGATAGTCCACATAGGATGGCCCAGCAGAAATAGGGAAAGGAAACCCAGACAGACAGGGCTAAGCCCAGAAGAGGTCACTGATCAAGGCATACAGAGGTAAGTCCAGGAAAGGGCAGAGATCCGAACCGACAGGGATAAAGGCTGGTAGCTGAAGCAGGGCAGGCAGGGTGCAGTCCATGGGCCCTTGGAGGGGGTCTGTGGGGTATTGCCGCAGCCCAGAGCCTCACACAGCAATATGGAACTATACGTCCCAGCAGTCCCAGGGTGCAGTCCATACTGATTTAAGGACCTTCCAGCTTCCTCCTAGTGAGGTCTGCAGCCATCAGCCCCTCTCTATGTCCATCATGGAAGGTTACTCACCAGTAAGGATGGGCTCGGCGTGTTTGCAAGTGCATGTGCCCACCGGGAAGTGATCCCTGCAATGCACCAATCACAGGCAGTGAGACATTTCCCCGATGCACTGCTGCAGGGATCAGGAAATGTCTCATTGCCTCTTATTAGCGCAGTGCAGGGTTCACTTCCCGGCGGGCACGTGCACTTGTGAACACACCCGTGCCCATCCTTACTCACCAGTCTGACACCCTTCTGTTATCTGCATTTTGAATTCAGCCAGAGACCTCACCCCAGAGTCAGGGGGTGCCGAGGTGTCTGGCTCTATCCTGAGACAATATACAATCATTTATGTGCTTCTTACTGAGGGATTCTCATGTCCTCCCCCTGCAGGGACCCCGGAACTCACACACCAAATTATACAGATAACATGACTGCATTACACTCTGCATCCACATTAGAGATTGTCAGTTTTATAAAACAAAACAAATATGAAAATATCCAATAATTCTGACCTTCGTTACAGGGGCGTTACTGTTTGTAAATAGAAAATAAGATCTTATTACCTCCTCTGCTACCACTTCCAGCAACGTCTCCTCTCTACTTCCTCCCAACTCACCTCTCACCCGGAACTTCCTGTCTGTATCTGACATCACTTCCTGTCTGTACCTGACATCACTTCCTGTCTGCACCTGACATCACTTCCTGTCTGTATCTGACATCACTTCCTGTCTGTACCTGACATCACTTCCTGTCTGCACCTGACATCACTTCCTGTCTTCCATAGAGACTTCCTGTGTGGGTAGAAGTGAGATCACCACATTGTGGAGTTCAGAGGAACTGCAGGCCTGAGAAAGGTCTGGTAGTGTGAACACGGCCTTGTGCTGTGTGTGGATGTACTGTATATCCTTATAGATGGGGTCTAGGGTTGCCACTTTATTCCCTTTAAACCCGAACACATATGAATTACACATATTCTGGGGCTAATTTAATGCAGATAAGGCACCAAGTGAGTTTAATTACCACCTTAATCAGCCATAGAACCTGTGTAATTAATATGTGTTCGGTTTTAAAGGGATGAGGTGGCAACTCTAATGGGGTCATCTCCACTCCCACCAAGGGGGATAAAAATATTACTGCTTGGGGGAGACATTTTGGCCCCTTTGATTTTGCAGTAAAATTGATTGCAGATTTAGTCATGTAGAACAGTGTTTCTCAACCCGTGGTACGCGTACCCCAAGGTACGCGCACTACGGGCAGGGGGTACGCCGCACAGAGCCGAGTGAGACTCCTTGTACTCACTCGTGCTGCAGCGTCCTCCTGTCACAATGCTGCCGCCCGGAGAGTGACAATCTGAGCGAGCAACTCTATGGGTGGCTCAGTAACGTTGCTGGGGGATGCAGCCCGCACCTGGATGACCCCCGTGGAGGGTCCGGAGGCATGATTCTCAAACCTGCAGCGGCCGTTTGGAGAGTGACAGTCTGAGCGAGCACCTCTCTGGGCGGATGCACGCTGCATCCTCCTCCGCCCGCTGCCGAGGGGGGGTTCTGATGGAAGGGGGTGATGTGAAGGGGGTCTGCACT
>BLSH010005638.1:19609-30812 GCA_018402905.1 Glandirana rugosa | reverse complement strand
TTATAACCATAAGTCATTAGTCACCTTCTAATTTACTAATGTACTCTGTTCAACGTCTCCAGGGTGTAACGACGGAGGGTAGAGGACTCTGACGTGAGTCACTGAACCCAGACTCTATATGTCTGTTTAGGGAGGTGGGGCGTGTCGGTCGTCTGTTGTCTCGTTCACTAGGACCCTCTTAACAGACAGTCTGTAAAACGGTATGGGTCCATACCCCGTCTTCTGGGTTTCGTGTATGGGGTCCACGGATCCAGATCATTGTGGATACCACTTTTACTTGTAAAACGACGGTCGACTTGGGGTCTTAGAGGTATTTACGTCAGATCTATGTATTTAACACAGACGTCGTGTCTCTTCCTTCTAATAGACTCTCTTTATGTCCTTATGTCCTGCCCCTTGTGCTGCAGACACAATTTATGTATCTAGACTGCATTTATGGAGATTCTGGGGTTCAGCTGGCAGCAAAATGTTCATTTTCACCATAGGTGTTACTAGACCTAGGCACCTGGGGTATGTGCTTTGGGTCTTCTGCCCCATACCTGGGTATGGCAAAATGTCTGACAGACAATTCTCCCAGGATCACTTGCTCTGTTGTCTGCTGGCTGTGCGGGGTGGAGGGATTTGTCTGTATATCTCAGACCCAAGTCACTGAGTGCAGTCTCAGGAGATGGGAGGCAGCAATGTGGGACCTCTGCAACTTGTCTCATGTAATCATTTAATCTTCCACTGATTACTGAATACCAATATTATGAGTCCTGACCCTTACACTGTATGCTCTATCAGGGCCTGGACAAAAGGGGAGGGCAGGGGGAGAAGGAGCCCTGGGCACAACAATTCCCTGGAGATGGAGTGCAGTGATCACACACTGCAGTGCTCGTAAAAGCCAAAATGAGGGAGGGCAATCATTGGTTAAAAATTGCACAGCAGACAGTGCACTAATCATCTAAATGTCACTGACCACCAATGGGGAGAGATATTTAAATGGCGCTGACCACCAATGGGGAGGGATATCTAAATAGCATTGCCATACTGATCATCATTGCAGAAAGATTAAAGTAGAATTCCAGCCTACACCTAACTAGCCTTAAAAATACCCCTCCACCCTCCTAATACCTTCAGCTGTTTCCTGCACAGCCTGTCCAGGCACACAGTCAGCTCTGCCATTCTCACTGGGCACACGGACAGCATAGCTTGCGGCATCATCTGAGTGAATGGTATGTGCTGTGTGTGCCCAGACCGAGCCATGTTCAGTACTGTAGGATGAAGGATTATTCAGTACCTTCATTAGTTTCTTCTCACCGGTCTCTTCCCTCATCCCGGGCGATCAACCTCTTCCTGGTTCCTCAAGTCCTTTCTTGTGCTGCCTATATTATCATTGCCTCTCATGGCCTTCCCTACGGGTGTCCGGCGCTGCCTCGCTCTGTCACCAGCAAGAGCGGTGTGCTGCCCATGTGCCTCCGCAGCAGCTGTTTATTGTCACCCGGTGTGTGTACGGCCCGGGCCCCCTGGTAATGCCACTGGTGAGGATGGCACTGGCCAGAGGGGAGGAAGAGACGGTCCGCTCCTAAGCGACATCACTTCCGATATCGGTTTCCAGAATCTGCCAATTTTCCTAGTATCAGCGCCGATACCAATACCGGTATCGGTGCATCCCTAACTGACACCAATGCTGGGGGTTGTTATTGCAGAAACTGACACCTATGCTGGAGGTCGTTATTGCGGAAACTGACACCTATGCTGGAGGTCGTTATTGCGGAAACTGACACCTATGCTGGAGGTCGTTATTGCGGAAACTGACACCTATGCTGGAGGTCATTATTGCGGAAACTGACATCAATGCTGGAGGTCGTTATTGCGGAAACTGACACCTATGCTGGAGGTCGTTATTGCGGAAACTGACACCAATGCTGGGGGATTGTTATTGCAGAAACTGACACCAATACTGGGGGTTATTATTGCGGTAACTGACATCAATGTTGGAGGTTATTATTGGGGAAGCTGGGGGGCTTGTCCAAGATGGTGCCGGGAGAGGACTTGTACTGCCTAGCTCCCGGAGACCGGCCATTGTATCCTCATCAGCAGGTGAAGAATCCTTCAAACTTTGCACTATACCCCTTTCATTCATGATTGTTACCCGTACACCCAATGGAATTTTTACCATACCAATTTTTCAAGTTTAGTACCCCCAGCGGCTGTTGGGAGACCGCACCTGCTTTTCTGTATTTTATTCCGGTCTTGTGAATCTAACCATTTGGCCGTTTGCATGCCGGACTGTGGATAACAATTTGCACACATTCCCCCCTGAAAGTCAATTTTGCCTTTCATTTGTTTTTGGGACTCAGGCTGCCCCACGGTTGGGGTTGGTGGGGTGGGGGGTGTTGTGTGTTGGGATGTTCTTTTGTTTTTTTCTAATCTATTTTTTCACAAGTAGTGTTGCACAAGCTATTTTGGAAGGTTTTGTTATGTATGACATGTTCTGTCTGATGGTCCGGGTTCTGCTCCGAGGCCCTTCTCTGTTGCCCCAGCCTAATATTTTGGTGCCAGATGCTTATGGCTGACTGCACTATTGTATCTTGGAACACCAGGGGTCTGAACTCCTCTGTGAAGAAGTCCCTGGTCTTTCAATTTCTAAATTCATACCGCCCCCACATTTGTATTCTCCAAGAGACTCATTTAGTAGGGAGTAAACGTCTGAGTTTGAAGAAGCCATGGGTGGGTCATCATTATCATTCGTCTTATACTAATTACTCCCGGGGTGTAAGTATACTAATTCATAAATCTCTCCCCTTCAAGTTATTGGCGCTGGAGCTGGACCCGGACGGTCGATATATTATACTGCATGCTATGTTGGATAGGAAAGAGATAGTTTTGGTGGGCTTATACTTACCACCCCCAGCTTCTGTTAGATTGCTCAATCACCTAATGGTAAAAGTTGTGTCTTATGCTACTGATAATGTACTGTTTATTGGAGATTTTAATATGGTCCTGGATTCTGGGGTGGACAGGCTTTCCTCGGTGGCTCCTGTCACGTCCGGGCTGGCCAGCTGGGTGGAGGCATCTAGCCTTACAGATGTGTGGAGGTGGTGTTATCCCCAACAGAGGGCATACACTTGTCACATTGCCTTACATAAAACTTTTTCTTGCATAGATTTGGCATATACCAGGGGGTTTGTCCTTTCCAGAGTCCGGGATGTATCCATTCTGCCACCTGGAATATCGGATCATGCACCGCTCTCCTTACAAATTTGTGTCTCTACCGCCCGAGCGGATAGTTTATGGCCCCTGTCCAGATTTTGGTTATCCGACTCAAAGGTTTCTGAACCTTATAGGTCCGACATGATCCACTATTGGAATGGGGTTGACCACTCTATACCTCTGTCCACCTCATGGGATGCTTTTAAGGCTTTCTCCAGAGGGAGCTTTCAATGCTTCATCTGCCGGGTGCGTGGGGACCTGAGGGTAGAACTGCAGTGGGCAAAGGGGAGGGTGGCTGTCCTGGAGGTAGAATTTCCTCAGACAGTTAATGCCTGGGTTTACTCTAATTTCCAGGCTGCACTTCGAGATGTTCTCTTAATTCGCACATCCACCACAAAAACTCATTTACTACACCAATCTCAGTGAATATTTTAACAGGGGGACAAAAATAGGTGCATGTTGGCATGGTTGGCTAAAGAGAGCTCCTCACCTGTGTCTATCTCTGGCATGCGTGACTCTTGTGGAACGCTGGTGACGGATCCTGTACTAATTAATGATTGCTTTGCCTCATTCTACAGGGAGCTCTATAGTACTTGGATGGTAGGGACGGATGAGGATCTGGATAACTATCTGGAGGGCATAGACCTGCCATGCCTAACATCCATCTCTCGGGAGGCTCTGGACAGCCCTATTACACTAAAGGAGTTGCAGAGGGCTGTGGCCTCCCTGCAGGCGGGGAAAACCCCGGGTCCTGATGGCATCCCGGCGGAATTCTTTAAAACGTATACATAAGAACTGCTCCCCACATTTAGGGAAGTGCTCCTGAAGTCATTGGAGGAGGAGTTCCTACTTTCCTCGATGTCGGAGAGGCGGTAATGGTGGTCCTTCTCAAGCCAGGTAAGGCCCCAGATCAATGCTCCTCTTATCGACCGATATCGCTCTTCAATGTTGATGCAAAAATTCTGGCAAAATTTCTGGCTGGTCGCTTAAATGCTGTGATCACGCGTTTGGTGCATTCTGATCAATCCGGGTTTATGCCGGGAACTGACATTAATATTCATAGGCTTCTGACTCATCTTTCCAGAATGGATGGGGATGGCTTGGGGGTAGTAGCCTCTCTGGATGCTGAAAAGGCCTTTACTCAGTGGAGTGGCGCTACCTCTGGGCCGTCCTACGTAAATTTGGGTTTGGTCCCTGGTTCATTAAATGGATTCAGCTCCTAAACCATTGCCCCAAGGCCAGGGTTTGCACTAATAATTCTCTCTCCTCCCCTTTTACCCTAACAAGGGGTACCAGGCAGAGGTGCCCGCTTTTCCTGGGTCTCTTTGCCCTGGCTATGGAACCCATGGCAGCACAGATAAGATCTGATACATCAGTAGAAGGCATATAGGTCGGGGTGGTAACAGAAAAGATAGCGCTGTATGTGGATGACACTCTCCTTTTTTAAAAGATGTTTCTGCTCTCCCGGCAGCGCTTCGAATTATAGACTACTTTGGGTTCCTCTCGGGCATTAAAATTAACTGGGGAAAGTCAATGCTGTTCCTGCACATGCTTCAGATCCCCCCAAACTAATACCCCTTTAGAGTGGGTCACGGAATTCAAATATTTGTGTGTGGTGGCTTGGGCCCCACTGACTTCCTACTTTGACCTTAATCTGCTGCTGTTGCTTGTGCCCTTCTCCCGGAAATGTGTGACCTGGAGGTCTCTCCCTCTTTCTCCAGTGGGCAGAGTGAACCTTTATAAAGATGGTCTACCTAACGAAGTTCCTGTATGTTTTTCTCCTCCTTTTTCGATAAACTAAATGGTATTATATCTTCATTTGTGTGGAATGGGAGGTCTCCACGACTGGCTATCTCTACCCTGCAACTACCTCTCACACTGGGTGGCCTGTCACTACCCAATTTTCTGAGATACTTTTGGGCGGCGGTCCTGGTAACAGTTAGGTTATGGTTCTCCCAGCCTAGGGATAATCCGGCTGTGACACTAAAAGCGGCCATAATGGGATTGTATTCTACCCTATATTCAAATATGGGATCCGTATGACTAAATTTTATATGTTTTCCTCCTCTTTTATATAAACATGAGCCTATTCAAGTGTTTTAAAATCATTACTAGTTATCCCGCAGATTGGCGCGGGCTACGACTATCTTTTGCCCTCCTTCCGGTACTCGCATGGGTTCGTGAATGGAGACTTCCGCCCTTAGTTGCGAAATTACCAATAAGAACACAGCGCACTCTCGATGGCTACGCCCAGACGACGTCAATTATATGACGAAACCGGTCGGCGCGACATCTGAAAGTGCGTCTCTGTGTTCGTTTTTTACTGATTGAAGTGTACAGTGAATTCACCTGGATTTTTACTTGGATGACTGCTTTTACTCCACTATCATGTGAGTGCAATACGCTTTTATACCTTTATTAAATGCCTAAACAGTATCACGCTATGGTCATTTTGTATTTTTTTGGATGAGCGTTGGTGTCACTTCCCCTGATGTATAGAAGAGTGTCCTTTGCCACAGCTGGTTCCATAAGGGAGTATTACGTCCCTGCAAGCTTCCCTCGGCTTTTCCATTAGTTTGGAAGCCACACGTTTTCTGGTAAGCGCCCCCGCATAATTGGTGGTGGACACTGAGTGCAATTTTTTGGTGTTTCTACATCCTCATCACTGGGTGCCTATACTATTGGAAGTGAAGTTTCTGCTATCTAAGCCTTTGGAACATTCTTATGAACTGTCATTGGACTGTGTAGAGCTGGTCATGCTATTGAGTTATATCTAAATCATCACTGAAGATTGATCAATATCTCCTGGGAAATCAAATGTTTATTCATGTATTGAAGCGCCGCTATTTTTATTAATTTCTGTTGTGACAGGGACCGCTATCTACATCCCTATTAGCAGGCTGCTGTGTATCATTTATTATCCTTTTTACATTTTCCTTTGTAGCGCAGATATCTCCTTATTTTATTGTCTGTTGTTTGTAGATAATCTATCTGCAGCTTCACTTTTGTGCAACATGGATATATTTGACTTCCGTAGTAATCATATTTTGGATATTACAGGGGTCTTTGATGGTAATCCATCACCCCAAGATGACCTACCAGGTCGTTTTATGCGCTTAAAAAATCTCATGACCGCAGAAGTCCATACCAGATGGGATGTTGCTTTTTTGGAACATTATGTCACGGAGAATATGGTACCCCGCAGTCTTAGGTGGGAAGTTAGTCCCCAATCAGATGAGGTGGATCTTAAAGGATGGTATACCTATTTTAATACAGCTGGAGTGAAATTTTTAGAATTTCTAATTGCCCGTAAAAAGGCTAAAATTAACAGGATAGATGGTGAGATAGGATCCCTGAAAGATCTAGTTTTGGGGTCCAAAGACAATGATGAATACAAAAAACTTTCCGACTCCCTTAAAAACCATCTAGAAAAAGAGGAGAGAGAACAAAAGTCTAAAAAGAAACGAAAATATAACAGGGACCTCTTAGACTATAAAAACTGTAAAGTGTTTAAATGGCAGTCGGCAATATCTCAACAAACAGAAGGGGTTGATGTCAATACACGGATGGAGACTTCGGCTCCCTTAGCTAACCCACAGCCCTATTTTAGCCCACGTCCCAACTATAGAGTAAGAAAACCATCGTATCCTCCACCTAACTCTCAAAGACCTTTTGAGAGAGATAGAGGAGGAAATAAAACTATGAGATCATATACTCCAAGGGGTAGAGATAGATCCCCTATATATGCACCTAACAGATCTCGTGACATTCCAATGTTTAACAGATTTGCCCCATTGAGGGGGATTAATACTGATTCACCTCCTCCACCCCACGATAGAGTGATCACTAAACACCCGCTGAGTTCTCCAAATAGAGGTACATGGAGAAATCAAGATTCCTATAGAGAAACCTATCAGGAACCATACCCCTATCATGGAAATCATTCAGATTATAGGCAATGCCAATCGGAAGAACAGGTATATCATTACCGCCAGGGAAACTCCCATCAGGGGGATTTTCCCAGGGACACTTTCAACAACAGAAAAAGGGATATGGAACCAAGAGAGGTTCTAGAGGGGGGAGGTCTGCGAGGGCAAAAAAGAAGAAGAACGTAGATACTAAGGGAATTTTTAATTTATCTAAGGTGACCTTCTCAAAAGAGGAAACCTTAGTACTAAATCAAGGTCTGAAATTTGTTCCAGTTAAAAACATTAATAAGTTCGACACATTTATGGACGTCCAAAAGTTTGTCAGACGGATGAACATCAAAAGACATTTTCTTCTGAACCCCACCAATCCAAACCACACACGGAGCGATAGATATACTCACACCACACTAGCCAATGCCTCGTTATTTAACCCCTCAGGGAAACCTTCATCATCAGTACAGGTCTTTAAAGATTTGGTTCTAAAAGATCTAGATGACTTGCATATAAAAAAGAGGACAAATACTCAGGATTTTGAAAAAGGACTGTTAGATCTATGTAATAGGAAAGACATCGTTATCCGCCCCGCCGATAAGGGGGGTGGGATTGTGGTTCTGGATAAGGATGAATATATTGCAGAGATGAATAGAATAATATCAGATCCCCACACATATATGGAGTTACCTAATAACCCAACCATCAGTTATAAACGGGAACTAATGACCCTTGTAGATGGGGCCTTCAGTGAAGGTATCATAAACAAAAAAGAAAAAGCATATCTCATCCCTTCAGCTCCCCGCATTCCTGTTATGTACTTTCTGCCGAAGGTACATAAAGACCCGATAAAACCACCTGGACGCCCCATCATCAGTGGCATCGACTCCCTCACGTCAAGAATTGGCAAATATATTGATGAGTTCCTTCAGCCATTAGTTTCCAACATGCCTTTTTATCTTAAGGATACTACTCATACTCTTAACCTTTTGAATGACTTGACGTGGAGGGAGGGATACATCATGGCCACTGCTGATGTGGCGTCCCTCTATACAATCATATCCCATCAACAAGGTATGGATGCGGTAGCATACTATTTGGATTCTATAGACTCCCTTCGGAGTGAACAAAAAACGTTCATCCTTGAATTACTGTCATTTGCCATGCAACATAACTTTTTTTGGTTTAATAACAGTTATTATTTGCAAAAATGTGGAGTTGCAATGGGCGCTAAATTCGCCCCGAGCCTTGCTAATCTTTTTATGGCTCGGTGGGAGGAGGACGTCGTCTATCATAACCGGCCGCCACAATTAATTTTGTGGCGGAGATATATAGATGACGTCCTCCTCCTGTGGGAGGGCGACCTCTCCTCCCTAGATAACTTTATGGGCAACCTTAATTCTAATGATAGAGGGATCAAGTTGGACTACACGACTAGTACCAGTCAAATCACCTTTTTGGATTTGTGTTTAACAGTACGGGGTGATCAAATTATTACTACCACGCATTTTAAATCCACGGATCGCAACAGCTTTATTCCGACTAACAGCTGTCATTACACTCCTTGGCTGAAGGCGGTCCCCAAGGGGCAATTTTTGCGATTAAGACGCAATTGCACCCAACTAAATGACTTCTTAGTACAGGCAGATGCCCTCAAAAAACAGTTTATGGAGAAAGGATATAGTCCTGTAATGCTGGACTCCTCCATTAAGGAAGTAGCAGCTACTGATAGAAAACTCTTATTACAAAAACGCAGTAGACCAGATCAAAATAATTCATTTCAAAACATCTTTACCACATCTTATTCTGCGCAACATTTCCATATTAAAAAAATACTCTCCAAACACTGGGCGGTTTTAAAAAATGACAGGGTATTGGGGCCTCATTTACCTCCACGCCCAAAAGTTGTGTTTAGGGGTCTACCATCACTGCGTAATAGTATAGCTCAAAATGTAGTTGATCGGCCTGTTAAACCTTCTTTTTTTCAAAATCTCAAAGGTTTTTTTCCTTGTCACAGATGTAATGTTTGTACTTTGAACTCATTTAAGGGACGAAAGATAGAAACTTTTCGTTCCACTAGTACAGGTCGTGAGTTCCGTATTAACACCTTTATTACTTGCTCCACAAAGAATGTGGTATATTTGCTCCAGTGCAAATGTGGCAAGCAATATGTGGGCCGAACCATCAGGGCCCTACATGTTCGTTTGAACGAACACGTGGGCAACATTAGAAGAGGCCTCCCAAGCCATAGTGTTTCTAAACACTATGACCGCTGCCACCGTAGAAACCCTGAAGATACGCTCTTTATTGCTATTGACAAATTGGATGCTCATTGGAGGGGGTGTAATACTAGAAGAACCATCTCCCGTATGGAAGGGAGATGGATCTACAATTTAAAGAGTTATTTTCCATTTGGTTTAAATATTGAATGGGACGTCAACTGTTTTATCAATAACAGTTGAGTCTATAAGCCCATTTTTTCAACACCCTTTGTATATGTTTATTAATATCTTGATGGGGGTGTTTTCTTTGTTCCATAATTTAGATACTAGTCTGTTCTTATTAATATTATTTATACATTGAATTTAACTTTCATTTGCGATGTATTGATAGGGTGAAGTTTACACATTCACACTGTGCGATTGCCCATTGGAGGTCATTGTATAATCTTTTTTGTTACAATTTTCTAATATGTCCACTAGATGGCATTGGTCCTGCTCCATACCTTTATTATAATGTTGGAACGGCTCCTATGTACTATATTCAAATATGGGATCCGTATGACTAAATTTTATATGTTTTCCTCCTCTTTTATATCAACATGAGCCTATTCAAGTGTTTTAAAATCATTACTAGTTATCCCGCGGATTGGCGCGGGCTACGACTATCTTTTGCCCTCCTTCCGGTACTCGCATGGGTTCGTGAATGGAGACTTCCGCCCTTAGTTGCAAAATTACCAATAAGAACACAGCGCACTCTCGATGGCTACGCCCAGACGACGTCAATTATATGACGAAACCGGTCGGCGCGACATCTGAAAGTGCGTCTCTGTGTTCGTTTTTTACTGATTGAAGTGTACAGTGAATTCACCTGGATTTTTACTTGGATGCCTGCTTTTACTCCACTATCATGTGAGTGCAATACGCTTTTATACCTTTATTAAATGCCTAAACAGTATCACGCTATGGTCATTTTGTATTTTTTTGGATGAGCGTTGGTGTCACTTCCCCTGATGTATAGAAGAGTGTCCTTTGCTACAGCTGGTTCCATAAGGGAGTATTACGTCCCTGCAAGCTTCCCTCGGCTTTTCCATTAGTTTGGAAGCCACACGTTTTCTGGTAAGCGGCCCCGCATAATTGGTGGTGGACACTGAGTGCAATTTTTTGGTGTTTCTACATCCTCATCACTGGGTGCCTATACTATTGGAAGTGAAGTTTTCGCTATCTAAGCCTTTGGAACATTCTTATGAACTGTCATTGGACTGTGTAGAGCTGGTTATGCTATTGAGTTATATCTAAATCATCACTGAAGATTGATCAATATCTCCTGGGAAATTAAATGTTTATTCATGTATCGAAGCGCCGCTAATTTTATTAATTACAGGGTGCGGACCTGCCCTGCCAAGTGGCCTATGAGTCCCTACCCGGTGAAGAGGGAAGTCCTGTCCATGTTCAGCCCGACGGCCCATTTGGCGCTCTCCATCACCCTACAGCTGCCAGGGGGAGATGTCCCAGTCTGGGCAGTCATAGACTCTGGGGCCTGCAGTTGTTTTATGGACCTGACCTTTGCAGCCCAGCACCAGGTTCCTCTCCAGCCGAAGGCACACCAAATGACTGTTCGCTTGGCCGATGGGTCCACCATCAGCTCGGGTACGGTGACTCACGAGACCGTACCCATTCCAGCCAGTACTCCTAATGGTCACTCAGAGTTGCTAATACTGGACGCCATTGCTTCCCCGCTGAGTCCTGTCATCCTCGGGCTTCCTTGGCTCCGGGCCCACTGCCCGCAAATTGATTGGGTCACTGGCAACGTGCAATTCCCATCTCCCTATTGCTGTCTCCACTGCTTCCCACAACCTACGGGTCTTG